>JASDQU010256904.1:0-14045 GCA_032191745.1 Picea mariana
CATTCATCAAATACACATAAACTACGACTCATAAAGATGTACCAACATCATCAACTATACACCTCATGTATGTGCCAACTCATCAACTACTTGTCTCAACCATGTACCCAACATGTACCTCAACCAAAATCCCTCATCAATTTCATCATCCAAATATGATTTGTAACTCTGTAATAGACTTGATGTATATGATCACATACATGCAAAACTTCCTTAACTTTAACAACAAGAGACTAACATTTTCATCAAACTTTACTTTAATCTCACATGACTAATTTTAGATTAGTCAACTAACCTAACTTGAAATAATCATAACTATGTACCTGTAGTAAATAAAGATATGAAAATAGTACACAATGTTCTTCAGTGTCGTTTATGCAATTCCTTTAGGTTTCACTTCTTGGAACCTCTCAAAAAAGGAGTTATAGCAAAAATGACATACCTTGTTGAATTATGGCTTATTCTAGAGAGCGAACTTGTAGAGCATGCCCCACACATAATGTTTGTTGTATGGATATGAAAATGGTACAAATAATACTAAATATTGTACTCTAACTAATACATTTGGTCTTACTTAATTTGGATCTGTTATGAAGAAGTTATGACGTTTTTACCTGAAACACCTATTTTAGACTAGTTTTAGGACTAGCCACAAACCCTATTTTCCACGGAGTGTAACTCCAAAAATACAACGACCCACAAGCTAGAATTTTTATCACAGATACTTGGATATGTTTCCTCAGATTTTGCGGTCTGAATCATTCTAGAAATTTTTTTATTGCGAAAATGGTGAGATGAACTGTAAATAACATACCTTAGAAAACATCATCAAAATAATTTATCCTCCCTTGAATTTCGGCCTTCTTTACTTCACCTTCCCTCTATAATTCACCTTAGATATCCTTTGGTTATCTCAGTCACTTATATATATATTCAATATTCTCAATTGTGATTAAAAATGAGAGACCCTTGCCTCTTATTTATACTTTCATGTAGCTTCCTCAAGGGGTTACCTTCTAACCATCTTAAACCACTTTCCTTATTTTAGGGCTAACCCACTTCTAACCACTTGTCCACTTAGTAATTTCTCCATTAACTTTATTATTTAAATAATTTATTTTGTATCCACTTTGACTTATAGTACACTCATCACTTCACTTTTTTATTTAAATAATTTCTTCTTTGCAACCACTTTGACTACTTTGAACTTTTGGGGCTTCTAGATGACTCATGAGGGCTCTCCAACTTCACATGGCCATAACTCTCTAACCGTGAGGAGTTATGTGACGTTCCACATACCACTAGAAATGGAATGACATGTAAAATCCATATAAAATATTATTACCTTCAAATATATTAAAACTCATACCATTATACATCAAACAAACTTGGGTCCAAATTCACATGGCCATAACTCTCTAACCGTGAGGAGTTATGTGATGTTCCACATACCACTGGAAATGACATGACATGTAGTATCCATATAGAATAGTATTAACTTCAAATATATTAAAATGCATACCATTATACATCAAACAAACTTGGGTCCATGACCCAAACCTTTGTGCTACCGAAATTTGATACCAAACTTTCTTCAAGGGTTGACATCAATGCCAACCAACCTAAATAATCAAAATTGGGGAGTTTCCCCATCGGAGGATGTCCTTTCCTTACCAGATCCTTATTTTTCTGTTATTTATCTCGCTAAACTAGGGTTGAAGGTCTATCTCTGGTGGTACATGAATATCCGGCCAGTTGGTTGTCCATCGATGCTAGGTATCATGATGAGAAGTTTCCATCCAGTAATCAGTCACCATCTTAAGACCAGATGTAACCATGGGAGTCTGGAAATTGATTGGAAGAGGATGATGATTAAGGGTGGCTAATTTCTGCCATGAGTCTTTCCAAAAGGAGGTACTTTTTCCATTTTGGACTTCCCATAAGGCATGGCCAGTGATAAGAGAATTGTTCGTCTTGGCTGCGTTCCATATTAGGGGCCCCTGTCGTTGCTTGTTCCATCTTATCAACTGCTCTTCATTGATTCCAAGGGTGTATTTTTTTTGCCACAACTGAGCCCAACAATCACTTGTCCTTGTTAGCCATCTTCACCAAATTTTGGCACTGAGGACTTTATTGATCTTGGATGGATCTTTGAGACCAAGGCCTCTGATGAGCTTAGGCTTGCATAATTTTTCCCATCTTACCAGTGCCCAACGACATCCTTCCTTAGCACCCTTCCATAGAAAGTTTCTTTGCATATTCCTTGTAGTTGTGAGGATAGAGCTTGGGGAAATGAGAGATGAGAAAGAATAGATGGGGAGGGACTGAATGATGGATTTAAGGAGAGTTATACAACCAGGTATATTCAGAGAGTGGAATGTCTAGGAGGAGAGCCTTTTATTCATAGAGGATAAGAGGTCTTTCCAAGAGCAAGTCCGAAGGGTCTTGTCCATGAGAAGAATTCCTAGGTACTTGGACGGAAGGGAGCCTCGAGTAAACCCAAGGATATTAGTGATGTGGATTTGGACAGCCCTGGGGGTGTTGAAAAAGTAAACTTGATATTTGTCCTTGTTGATGTCCATGCCTGGCGTCGCAAAAAAGACATTCAAGATAGAGAGGATGTGGTGGGCTTCCTGAACGGTGGGGGAGCCCATCATGAGGGTGTCGTCTACAAATTGACTCTGGGAGACAGAAGGATGGATGTCATGCAATTTTATCCCAATAAAGAGCCATCAACTATGGAATATTTGAGGTAATGGCTAAGACTCTCTTCCATGATGATGAAGAGAAAGGGAGAGAGCAGGTCCCCTTGAAAGATGCCCCTGGAGGGTGAAAAACATCGTGAAGGAACTCCATTGACTAAAATGGAAAAGAAGGTTGAAGAGGTGAGGTTGAGGATCTAGTTGAACCATTCTGAATCAAAACCAAAAGCTAGAAGCATCAAGTGAATATACATCCAACTTATTTTATCGAAGGCTTTTGAAATATGGAGCTTTAGAAGAATACCTGGGCTGCTCGTAGATTGTAGAGAATGGATGACATCATGTGCAAGAATGATGCTATCCAATATTTTTTGACCTTCGATATATCCTGATTGCTTCAGAGAGATGATAAAAGGCATGATATGCTTGAGTCTGCGAGCAATGACCTTTGTGAGTAGTTTGTAAATGAAGTTGCAGAGGGTGATGGGCTTGAATTGCTTGGGATGAGATACCTGATCCTTCTTGGGGACGAGCATAAGGAATATTGCATTGAGGGATAGAAACACTTACTTTTATTTCCTAGAGTCTTCAATGATTTCCCATACCTCTTGGCACAACATAGGCTGAACAATGGTGAAATAAGTCAATAGTACTGAAGCCATCAATCCCTGGTGCTTTGTCCATTGTGGTGGAAAGCAATGCATGATCAAATTATTTAATAGTGATTGACTGAAGGAGGGTGTCATTCTGATCACTAGTAATGATGCTGAGAATATGGTCAATGATTTTTCTGATGTCATCTGATCTATCACCTTTCGGTTTAGAGAGAAGGTTTTGATAGTAAGTGACAAGATCGTGCTCCAGATTCTCATGTGAGTGAAGGATGAGCCCTTGATTTGAAACAATTTGGGTGATGTGATTGTGGTGACATCACTGAAGCATGGAATGATGGAGGAACTTTGTATTCTTCTCTCCTTCCTTGAGCCATTGAATGCGATACTTTTGGTGCCAACGTATCTCTCTCTAGGTGTGTCATTCATTCATTTGTTGCTTGATGGTCGCCTCCTACTCCCTCAACTTCTCTGTGAGCCCCTGATCTTGGATCTGTTGTTTCAATAGCTGCATCTACCTTTCGAGGGTTATTTGAGCTTCAAAGATGTTTCCAAAGGTGGTCTTGTTCCACAGTTTAAGGAACTGCTTACAATTCTTGAGTTTCTGTTGGAATCTATACATGAGAGAGCCATGATGTATGGATGATTCAAGCAACCATGAGTGAACATTGGATTGGAAGTCTAGATGCGCCAACCATAATTTTTTGAATCGAAAAGGTTTGCGCCTGGGGTAGCCTTTGATATCTATCCATAGCTATATATTTCAGTGATTGGATCCAACAACATCTAGGACACTTACGTTCAAGGTAGTTCCACTCAGCATGAGTGGCTTGGAGATGAGAAAATGATCCAACCTGCAGGCCACGTTTTGAGCTCATGAGCGATGATTTGACCACGTGAAAACACCATTGGGTGTTTCTAGATAAATTAAGCCCAGATTGTTAATCAAAGCTTGAAAGTTACCGATGTCATTGTACAGTCATCAGATTCCCCCTCGCCTCTCTTCCAAAGTTAATAACATGTTGAAATCTCCCCTTAGGACCCATATTTGGTGTTGGATAAGGTTTCCCAGCTTTCCCAGATAGTGCAAGAAGGGTGTCTTTTCACCCGGAGTGGCTGGTCCATAAAAATTAGTCAGAAATCCCCCTTTGTTGGAGCCAATGACCCTGTATTCTGCCGAGATGGTCCATCTGGAGGTGAATAAATTGTCGAGGATGATGGTATTAGGATTCCATAGTATGGATAGTTCTCTAGTAGATCCATAGGCATCAATTCCCATGGAGTGAGCCTGTTTCCAGAATCTGGTGAAGATTTGGTCTGCTTCTACCCCTACACATTTGGTTTCTTGAATAAAGACAATGTCTGGTTTATCGGCCATAATCCTATTTTGAAGAAGACACTTCTTACTACGTCCATTGAGGCTCCAAATATTACCTGAGATGAGATTCATGGTTAAGATGGGGGGGAGGGGTGGAAAAATGTCACAGAATAATTATATCTAACATGAGTTGACCATGTAATTTCTGATTTCTTGAATGCGTTGTTGTGTGGATTTTCTTCCTCTCTTATTTTCATCCTTTGGGGATTTCCATGTGTCCTTCACGGGGTCGTGTTGGATTCCCAATATTGAGTTGGATCTTGCAGTCACTCCTGCGAAGGAGTTTAAAAAGACCTTATGAACTTTGCGCAATTGATCTCACGGTATTGTATACAGTTCTTTCTTCCTGTAAGCCTTCTCCAGGTGGATCAGATCTACTCTGACCAAGTCTTGTTCGTATAACTCTATCTCTAGATCCTTGTCATCCATGATGAGATCCTATGTTACTGTTGGGCTAGAGGGAGGAATAGGGTGAACTGATTCCAATATGGGAGTTTCCTTTGCTTTCCCTTTGGTTGTGCTGCTAGTGTGCCCTTCAGTGGGAGGATTGTGCAGGGGTTCGATTTCCTCCAAAATGTCTCGGAGAGCATTGAAAGTGTTACTGGATGAGGGACCCTTTGCAATTGAAGGGGTCGACTTCCTCAATGTTGGGAAACACTTGTTATTTACCTGTGTGAAACCATACTTGTATTTATCAGTAGCTTGAGGCATCGTTTTGGTGGAGAAATTCAAAGGGAATTCCCTGAATAAATTCCCATGTTCATGGAATTTTCGGCAATGGAATGGAATGTGTTCATAGTCAATAATCTGGGACCATTCCTCATCCTAATATTCCATAGCTATAGATCGCGGTAGTGGTTTGGATATGTTGAGATAGACACAGATCCGTGCATAGGATACATATTTCCTCTCTCTGGTTGCCTCAGAGGCTTTGACGTAATCCCCAATGGTGTTGCCTATCCCCACTAGTATTTATTCTAACCAGAACTCATGATGTAAGTAGTAAATGTGTATCCATACTGGAGTATGCAAGAAGTCTTCCTTCTCAGGGAAAAATTTCTCTGTCTAGAATTTGAGAAAAAGTCCGGCCAAGTTTAAGAAGTAAGGCCCTCCATTGAACACTCGATTTTTATCCTCTAAGTTGTGAAAAATGATGGTGAAGAAGCCCTTGGATCTGAGTTGAAGGTCATAATGACCCTTCGATTTCCACCAATGATGAATCCACTTGACTAGGTCTCGTTCAGATGGCTAGAGGCCCAAAACTTTTCCTACCAGGGCATAGTCTCTCATGTACTGCTTCTGATCCTCGATTCTAGGGGTGATTATGACATATTTTGGAGCCGACGACGCTTGTCGAATGTACTTTTCTAGATCCCAATTATGAGCCTCTTTTGCATGCATAGGCATTGGGTCTATTTCCATGGATTTTCCTTTAGTTGATCCATTGTGAAGTGCCTCCTTGAGCAGATGCAAAAGGGAGTCAAAGGATGGCCGTAAATTGATGTCGTCGTTTGGATTGGAAGAAACCGCAGTCTTATAAGATGGTCCTTTCACCCCTCCCTCCATGGAAATCATTGAGTGTGTAGGTTGAGAGGCAGTTGCGTGAACCTAGAGGAAGCCAGAAACCTTGGGGGAGCCAACTTTTTCAAAAAACCCTAACATAGTGCATTTCGTTGTATCTCGACTGGATGAAGTTTAAATTTTATTTGAAAGAATATGACTTCATTATTATAACTTAAGAGATACTTATTTTATTGCAAATAGTATTTAGTAGGTTGAAGCTCTTATTTGAAAGCATATGACTTTATTATTAGCTAAGAGTTCATTTTTCTTGGATGTAATGAAACATGTTAATGACCAAGACCCAAAAACAACTGATATGAGTGAATGGTTATAACAATTATTTAAAGTAACATGTTTTTTTTTAATAATAATAATAATAAGTCAACATGTATTTTTTTTTACAGAGACGGGTATAATTATATTAGAAAGGGGCCTCGATTTCTCCAAAAAAGGTCAAAATTACAGAAAGCCCATAGGCTAAAATTGTATAAAAAAAGCTTGATGTTTCTATCCCTATTCCTATTTGTATTCTTTGATTTAAGTTATTGTTGTTTAATACAAAAATCCCAAGGGAATATGGCTTCAAAAGAGTAGAGCAAGTACAAAACTTTTCTAACCATGCAAACTAATGCAAATGTAAACTTGTGTCCACTTGGTTATGTTGCTAGACCTCCATATTCTGAGTTGTTGTTGGATTTGGATTTGTTGCTTGACTTGTTACTTGAACTAGAGGCGCATTTGGATGCAGTTGTGGGTGGAGTGCCTCATTTGAAGCTCTAAATTCGATGAAATTGATTGTTCGTTTGTATTCCTAGACTCTGTGTTGATCCTAAGACTGACGAATAGAGCGAATTAGGGATGATTTCCTATTAAACGATTGCATGAAGAGGGCAATTTCTGCATTGTGGAGTTGCTCTTGAGCCTCGAATTGTTGGGCATGTTGTTCAATTTGTGATTTGAGTGAGGCAATTTCCTCATGGTGGGACTACATTTGATCCTGAACTCTTCCTATAGTGCATTCCGAACACTGGCAATCATTACTGCTATGACGTCACATATTTACGCGAGGCTGATAACAATATGATTGCCAATTGCACTGGGGATTGAGCTGGTAACCAAAAATGCTGCCACCTTTTTGTTTCGAACGCGTTCCTTTCCAGTAGACATAGAAAACTAGAGAAAAAAGGTCGCAGAAGGTGAATGCCAACGTCATGTTGGATTTACTTCACACACACCTAGGATTTATTTTTCCTAAGATTTTCCTATGTTTATTAGTCATTATTCAATATCCTATATTTTAGAAAGAATATTCTTATAGGGAGAATATTCTCTTCTGTTTTCACTCCAGTTAGATCAGTTGAGTGGAGTCTAGATGCTACATTGGGATTATCACCATGCAACATTGGGATCATCACCAAATAATGCACATTTTCCTTGGGATCATCACCAGAATAGTGCATTACCCATGATTCCTATATCTCCTCCTCACTTCACTTTGTTTCAGTCAGTTTACGGAAGACTGATAGACTAGTTAACTCAGCTAGGTGGCAATTCACTCCTGTAACTGCCCGAGAGACTAGACCAGGTGGTAGTTTACTTCCGTAACTGTTAATGTGTGTCCAGATCACTCTAGAACACCACTATGGTGCATTGGCCTCTCCTCCAATGCACATTGGTTGAGTTATACAGAGTATATAATGTGTAAATTATCATTCATTCATTTGGTTAATGAGAATTCTTCCATTCTTTCTCTCCTTCTTCTCTTTTCTTCTATTTTATCTGCAACTCTGTATGTCAATTCCTAGATAGATCTATTATGTGAAGGTTAAAAACATGTACATGGTATCAGAGCTGACGGATTTCTAGGGAAAAGAAACACCGAATTATTTTTGCAGGTATTGAAGATTGAAGACAGCGGAAAAATGGAATTTCCAAAAGAATTCATTCTTACACCTTACAACTTCTTTGCATGGAAGGAAAAGATGATAATGCATCTTCGAATAAGAGGACTGTATATGTTTACCATGAACACAAAGGAAGAACCAACATCAGCCTTAGAAAAATCCAAGTATCTAAATCGAATGGATGAAGCGTTCAGAACAATATGCAGTCTCATTTCTCCTGAACTTCTCTTTCACATATCCTCCTGTAAAACCCCAAATGAATCCTGGACCACCATGGAAGGGATTTTTGGAAAACATGATGAGATGAGGGGACACATGCTCGAGGTGGAATTTCTCACATTGGATCCAAAAATCTTCGACAATCTCCAAAATTTCTTTACCAAATATAAGGATTTTCTGTCACAACTCAAGGCTTGCGAGGTTGATAAATCTAAGGAGGAGAAACAAATGGTTCTCACCATTCTCTCCAAACTTGGTCCAAAATACTCATTGTTTGTATCCACATTTCATTCAGTTAGATTCACATCTGGATCTACCTGGAAGACGCCCTCTCTTGAGGACTTTATCGAGTCTCTGACACAAGAGCATAGCAATTTCATCAACATGGAAAAAATCAAAGGCCTAAAGGCGCATGCACTTACTATGCAAGATGGAAGCGGTCATCAATATCATAAATATAAATATAAATACAAAAGGAAATCACATGAATATTCGAAGAAGGACGGGTACTCAAAACCCTTCAACGATGCCTCCAGATCCAAAGGTGGAAAGGGAAGAAAAGGGGAGAAATGATCTTACTTCCATAAAGGATTCTATCTAGATTCTACATGTATGTAGAAATTGTTATAGCCCTAAATTGCTCTACACATGCATACCTGGCCTTTGGCCCTCTTACTTGCATTTTTTGCCAAGCCATCATTGAGTTGCTCTTCTAAAAAACCAAATTTTTGAAGATGTACGCGCCCTGCTCCACTACTGCTCGCATACATATGCTTGATACACCATTACAACCCATGGACGTATGCATGATGCACCACTACAACCTGCGTACATGTAGGGACACCCTTTTTTAAGAGGGCACACTCCGCCAAAAAATAAAAACTATGCATAAAAGAAGTATTGGAATGCAAGAGGGATGAGTTTTTACTCACTTGGTCCGAGCGGAAGTTCATTTCATCCTCTGAATCTCCCAGAATCAACTCTTTTAGCAAAGGGGTCTTTTTACCTTTTGGTTAATTTTCTAATTGCAATGGTGAAAATGAGTTGTCAGCTTCTATTTATAGAATTTTTTGGCCCTTTTTGCCACTTTTTTGAACCCTTTTGTCGTTTTTTCTAGCTTGAAAATCATTTAATTTGGTTCTTGAGTTTCTTATTGGATGTTACAATGCACTTTGCCTTTTGGTTTGGTAACACTTTTTGGAGATGGGTCACTTTTAAAGGTCCCTTGGAAAAATTCGTTTTTCCAACTTTTTGCATATAAGTTAGGATTCCGACTCCACTCTCTTCATATTGTTGTCTTCTTCTCTTTGCCATAGGATCGATCCAACCGAAGTGCGACATGGAACCATCTTTGTTGTTTTAGAAGTGTCATGATTAGGTGGTAGAGCCTACCTCTACATGGATTCCCTAGATAGATCCTTGTTGCATTTTGGCGTCCATGCTATCTCTAATGAATTTAGGCTCGAGAGTCCTTGTTAGTCCTGTCATGATTAGGATATTGAGCCTCATTCATCTGATGCATCATCACTCTTGGCCTCACCCTCAGGACTCCCAAAAATGAGCATGCTTTGTTGTCTTTCAAGCTCACTTTGAGATCCGAAACCACCATCCGACGAGACAACATTTATGATTTTCAATATTGTCTGGATTAACTAAGAAAAGTAACCTCCCAGAGTCTTCTTTAATCCCTTTTCAGACTCTCTAAACATGAAAATATTGTCGAGCGATCTTGTTCTCCTTCATGCTTGCCAAACTAAAACTTAAAGGCACATCTGTCCAGCGGTAGTTTACCCCTTTTTCGGTTTGGATGGTCAATTTTACAAACAAAGGTATACTCTAGGAGCTTCAGTTCGCTAGAAGAGTATTCTCAGGTATAAATTTAAACCTTTTACGGGCCCGAGGGACTAAATTTACAAAAAATTAACCCCCACGGATTCCATAGTTAAGCTCTTTTCAGAATCCCTTAAATTGAAAAGATCGTCGAGTGACCTTGTTCCTTCACACTCGTTAAATTGGTCCAGAAGAACATCTACTAACATGAGTTTACCCGTTTTTTCGGCTTGTAGATTATGGAGGAAAAAGGTACACCTCGAGAGAGTCGTCTCGCTAGGAGATTTCTCCTTAGTAAATTTTATACTTTTTCGGGCTAAGGAGACAAAATCTAGAAAAAGGTAGTGAGTCCATAGTTAAGCTCTTTTCAGACTCCTTAAAATTGAAAAGATTGTCGAGTGATCTTGTCTGTGTCGCACTTGTTAAAATGGTTTTTAATAGACGTATTTTCGGTGCTAGTTTACCCCTTTTTCAAACCGACTAGACTATTTTCAAAAAAGGTACCCCAGTGGAGTTTTCTTTTACATTTTTTTAGACTCTCTAAAAATGAAAAAACCACCTAGATTACCTTCTCTGGGCTTGTTAAAATTACATTGAAGGGGGTTTCATCGTGTCCTGCTAATCACATTTTCATCTCTGCATCTTTGGCCTAATGCCGACTCCATGTTGCTCTCAACTGAACCTTTGAAGCATGCCTTATACGCAAGCCTTGTAGCACTTTGTCTCTACGACCCAACACCTTGACCCATGGAGGAATTTTCCTCGAGTGTCCTTTTCCTACACATGTCTCCTTGCTCTGAGCATTAGTGTGTTCCTTGCGCTTGGAACTAGTAGCTTGTGACACTCGTTCCTCCTTTGTAATGTAGCATTCTTTTATTCTTTTTCAAGCTCTTTAAAAAATTGAAAAAGACAAAAAAATAAAAAAACCCAAAAAGAGGGGACGAGAAATATATAATCTTTTTTTGGCAGCACAATGAGTCACCCTTGGACAAAGGACATCCTTCCATTTTTTGTTCAAGAATTGAGATCTGATATGACCTTAGGAAGTTGTTCTCGCTACATAGAGTTGTGTCCTCCTCCATTTGGTTACTCTTCGAAACACATGGAGAGTTTGGGATGCCTCCTGCATCGTGAACTTATGTCAATGTCATGCTGCCCGAGTTTGATCATCTTTCATGCTCTTGTCCAAGGGAAGTTTCACCCAGCGTGAGTCAGCCTTTCTACAGTTTGTCTCTTGCCCTCATGCCCGACCATCCCAAAAGTCCAATCAATTCCTTGTTTGAAATCAATGAAATGCATGCTTGTAGCTTTTTGTTTGTTTGTCTTTGAATGCAGGCCAACCTTGGGAGGAGGTTTGCAGTCAGCGAAGCCTTCAAGCACAAGAGGATCATCACCGGACGTGACGTAGAGGTACAACTACTCGATCCTTCTCATTTTTATTTTCTTGTACGATTCTAGGGTATGTGTGGGGTAGTTAGAGAAGTAGGAGACTTTTAAACGGTTATTGATATGTCTACATTGTAAACCCTGGTGTAGCCATAGGGGGGTTTTTCCTGCTAGTAGAAATAGATAGATCTAATGACCCAAATACTTCAGCAAAACAACCTTGGAGATCGCATCCCCGAGGGTGCCAAGAAGAAGAAGCCAGAATATCAGAATCCCAAGAAAGACAATTCTATCCATGCTTTGATTACCATCAACTCCTCTCCCGATGCTTGGATCGTAGATTCAGGAGAATCGCACCACATGGCTGCCAAAAAAAAAGTCTATTCTTCATTGGATGCATGCAAAGGTCCTCCTATTCTGAGGGGGGTGAACTCCTTTATCATGTTGTGCTTATTGTGAGTTTGATGGTTTATTTGCTGCAAGTTGTGTTGCTGTGTATTTGTTTTAAGTACATATTTAACCATCTAAAAGAACAATTCCTCACACATAAACATTTACAAGAAGATGCATGAACTTAACACATAAGTTTATCTTGCATATTTTAACACATGAAGCAAGGTCCTGTAAAGTTTATTTTATTGAAGTAGAGGGTGCTTGCATAGCATAACAAGTTAGCCTTCTATTTTCAGATCATAGAGCTGTGTCCTCCTCCATTTGGTTACTCTTCGAAACACATGGAGAGTTTGTGATGCCTCCTGCATCGTGAACTTATGTCAATGTCATGCTGCCCGAGTCTGATCATCTTTCATGCTCTTGTCCAAGGGAAGTTTCACCCAGTGTGAGTCAGCCTTTCTACAGTTTGTCTCTTGCCCTCATGCCCGACCATCCCAAAAGTCCAATCAATTCCTTGTTTGAAATCAATGAAATGCATGCTTGTAGCTTTCTGTTTTTTTGTCTTTGAATGCAGGCCAACCTTGGGAGGAGGTTTGCAGTCAACAAAGCCTTCAAGCACAAGAGGATCATCACCGGACGCGACGTAGAGGTACAACTACCTGATCCTTCTCATTTTTATTTTCTTGTATGATTCTAGGGTATGTTTGGGGTAGTTAGAGAAGTAGGAGACTTTTAAATTGTTATTGATCTGTCTACATTGTAAACCCTGGTGTAGACATAGGGTGGTTTTCCTGCTAGTAGAAATAGATAGATCTAATGACCCAAATACTTCAGCAAAACAACCTTGGAGATCGCATCCCCTAGGGTGCCAAGAAGAAGAAGCCAGAATATCAGAATCCCAAGAAAGGCAATTCTATCCATGCTTTGATTACCATCAACTCCTCTCCTGATGCTTGGATCGTAGATTCAGGAGAATCGCACCACATGGCTGCCAAAAAAAAAGTCTATTCTTCATTGGATGCATGCAAAGGTCCTCCTATTCTGATGGGGGACAACTCTCCAGTCGAGGTCACCGACAAAGGATGGATTGAACTCACAAACGAAAGCTTTGAGAATGTGTTGTACGTTCCCAATATTCCCATCAGTATTCTCTCTGTGTATCAGATAGATAACTCTGGAACCAGAAAGAGAGTCATATTCACACCTGATGCAGTGGATATCTATGACATGCAAACCAATTCCATGGTTTCTACCGGTGAGGTAAATCATTAATATAGACTCTGTTAGCACTGAAAGTCACACTTTGAGTGCTAAAGTGTAAGCTCAACACCCATCAGAATATAAAAGATAACTTTGGTTTTGAATAGGTGGATCAAAAATATGGATAAAGAAAGAGAGAAGGAAACAAACTGCAAATCAGTAGGCTACACCAATGGGCAATGGAGTCACAAACATCCCACTCATCTAAGGCACAAAAGTTGCTTAACAGAAAACAAGAGTATATGCTGATAGGTGGAAGAAATGAAGAAGGAAACCATAAGATAGAATGTTCAGTAAATAAATATCCTCTCAATTTAATGAATCAACAAATACTTGAATATAAACAATGATTGATGGGCAAAATACAACAGATCCTCTGCTGCTTAGGGATCCATAAATCATTGACAACCTTTGATCCTCAAGTCTGCAATATATCCAAATAATAAGAAATATAGATAGAAGAGTTACAATCTGAAATCACAGCTCTCATGAGTCTCCAATAGCAGTAATGCTTACAATCAAAAAATACCCACAAGCTTACAAATGAACACACACAGGAAAATTGCCTGCTACATCTCTCTCTAGCCTCTCTTGGCTCCTCAATCTCTCTTGTCCAAGAGATATCTCCCTCTTTAAATAGAAAATAAAATCCAAATAACCTTAGGAGGTTGAATCCCATCTCCTCCATTGGATTCTAAGCCTTGGAGATAGGTGGCAATAGTCAAAGAGACAAAAATCCAACAAACTGTTGGTTTTCAAGAATTTGTTGGAAGTCATTAATGAATTGTTTCCACATCAT
>JASDQU010256906.1:0-15909 GCA_032191745.1 Picea mariana
ATTTGTCTTGTCCAGGTTGTATGATGGGTGCATCTGATTGGGTTAAGATTTGATGCAACTCTAGCACCTTGCAATTTGATTCTGATAGCAATTTGGCCAATCCTTGCCCCTTGATCAGCTTGGTGGGATTTATGTACAAATCATACTCCAACATCTTGAAAATTCATTTTCCTCTTTTCCCCTCATTGTATGGCTGGACCAGAATCTCTTTGACACTGCTGCTAGGAACAAAGGTCGTTATGCTAGACTGTAGCACGTAAAACTTGAAGGCCTTGAGTGCTTTGACCAGGGCATAAACCTACTTCTCTAGTATATCATACTTGAGCTCAGCATCTAAGTGGGCTCTGCTAAAAAAGGCTATGGGATTCTCATGCCCTTTATTGTTCTTATGTAGAAGTACAACAAAAATTGTTTCTTCTGAGGCAAAGGAGAAGAGGAAGAAATCTTTGGTATAGTCAGGGCTGGCCAATACAGGTGCTTCAACTAAATCTTGCTTGATTGTTTCAAAAGATGATTTTTCCTCCGAGGACCATTTTATCACAGCATCTTTCTTCAACATGTTAGTAATCATGTTAGTAATAGGCTTCAGAATTTCAGCAAAATTAGGCACAAAATGTCTGAGGAAGTTTATCTTACCAATAAAAGACTAGACATGCTTTTTGTTTCTGGGGATATCGATTTGTTGAATGGCACAAACCCTCTTTGGATCAATATTTATGCCTCTGGATGATATGATGTGGACCAAGAGCTTCCCTTCTGGCATGGAAAAGTGAGACTTTCTAGGATTCAGAGATATACCATACCTCCTGCATTTCTTGAAGACCTGCTCCAAATGTTGCAAATGTTCATCATCAGTCTTGGAGAAAATGGTAATGTCATCCAGGTATATGACCATAAATTTGTCCTTCTCCACCACAAAATCTATGTCCATGGCCCTCTGAAAAGTGGCCCCTATGTTCATGATCCCAAAGGGCATCTTATCATACATGAATGTTCCCCATGGGGTGGTGAATGTTGTCTTTTCTTTATCTTCCTCACAAACTGCTATCTGGTTATAACCAGAGTATGCATCCAACAAGGAAATTATGTGTGCACCTACCACCCTCTGTACAATATGATCCATCTTGGGGAGGGGGTAATTTTCCTTCAAAGAACGCTTGTTTAGATTTATGAAATCGACACATAAGTGTATCTCCCCACTCTTCTTCCTTACAGGTACTAAGTTGGCCACCCAATTTGAATACCTCAATGGTACAATAATCTTGGCATCCAACATTCTTTTTATCTCTTTCTTAATCATGGACATTAACATGGGATTAAATTGTCTAATATTCTTTGTGAATGGATTGGAGCCAGTTTTTAGAGGGATCTTGTGATGGATGATGTTAGTATTAAATGTCTTCAAATATTCATAGGACCATGCAAAAGTATCAAAATTTTTTTTAATGAGACGGACATACATGTCTTTTAGTTTTGCAGCCAATGCTTTGGATAGCTTGATGATCTTGGGATTCTCAGTGGTTCCAATATTGCACTCTTTCACCTCCTCTTCTTGATTCTTCATGCCAGTTCCTTTGTAAACATCATTGTTGTCAAACAATCTTTCCAAAGGAACTAGTCCTTTTGGAATATGATTGGTTTTCATCTCCACAATATCATGACCAACCACTGTCTCCAACAGATGAGAAGATTGTTGATCTTCTAATTTCTCATTTTCATCTTCTTGGATTTCTTAATCAATTGAGATATTGGAGAATTCATCCATGGTGTGAAGAAATCTCTGCAACTCTAGATCATCACTAAAGACTTTCCAGTGCTTTATGTTGTCTGGTATGGCCGTTCTATGCCTGATTTCCACCTGATATTTAATATTTGGGCCAATGGGAGGCCTAAACGTGTTGGCAGCTAAGGCCAGAGAATCATCTTTTTGATTATGTTCTCTGGGAATGAAAGAGAGGTTAAATGCTAGAAAGAAATTATCGATCAGATCCCATACCTTGTTCATGTGTTGCTTGAGCCTCTGTTGCTTAGTTTGATAGATATTCCTGACTTGATTGATGACCAAATCAGAATCACCAAAAACTGCTAAACAATCAATGGCCATGTCTTTGGCAGCTCTTAATCCCAATACTAGATCTTCATATTCAGCTATATTGTTAGTAGTCTCAAAATCCAACTTATAAGAGAGAGTTATAACTTCTTCAAAAGGGGAAATGAGGAGAATACCTGCACCGAATCCTTCTTTTGATGAAGAGAAATCGAAATGCATCTTCGACACCTTGTTTTGTTGACTAGTCATGGGTTGATCTCTACGTTGGTTGACTAATATTTCAGGTTCATCATCGTTTAAATTAAAAACAAACGAACCCATCCCATCCTCAATAGCATAGATGGGGTGATTGCTTGGGTTCTAATGATCACTGACTATGTAGGATAACCTTACCTCTTTGTATAGCCTCCTATGTTCACCTCCAAACACAGGAATGGTGGCATATGTGAGGTCCATTTGCAATGATCCCCCAACCTTCTTAGCCCAATTTCACAATAATAGCATGCCAAACATTGGGGGAATGTTGGCCACCACAATGTCCATCACTACACTCTTCATGGGTAACTAAGCTAGAGAAACCACCATATCTTTTATCAACCCTAGGAATTTTACTTTCTTAGAATCAAAGGAGTACAGGTCTTGGTAAGGTTTGGTAATCTCAAGACCTAGTTCTTCCATAACAACTTTGGGCATGACATTGTGAGAGGATCCTGAGTCCATAAGACAGTTGTGCAGGATCTTATCATGGACATTCAGAGATATATAGAATGGAGGAGAAGCATCATAGCCATCCTTAATGTGTGGACCCACAGTAATGGTTGTTAATGGTTGGGTTTTCATCCTGTATACTACTGACATCAGAAGATACACTATAAGGAGTAGGTTGCAGAACTTTCATGATGGATTTCTTGAAAGGTTCATTTTTTAACAATCCTGTCAAAGGGACATGAATCTTGATTTTGCTCAGCTCATGTTCCAAGCTAAAAGGGGTTGGTGGCTTATTAGCTTCCTTTGTTTCAGGGGCAAGAGGTTTCGATGGTGGAGAGGACTGAGTTTTAGATGGAATACCTTTATTTGGATTTGTCTTGGGAGGGGATTTTTTTTTTTTCCTCGGTCAGAGGTGGTGGCCTTGGAAGCTCCATTCCTCATCCTCAAATCGTATTTCTTATTGGGTTGACCTTGAATAAGTCCCTCTTCCCCTATCTAATCATCAAATTTATTTGACAATTGTGCTACCTCATAGTCTTGCTGTGTTAAGTGGATGGTATAATAATCCATCTCATTGAAAAGCACAACAATATCATCCACGACATCATTTTCTACATCTATCTCCTCAATATGATTGTTTTGGAAAGGGGGCTCTACCCTTTGATCATAAGCATTTCTCCTTTCCCTCTGCATTACTTGAGGAACATCACTAGGCCTTATGAATTGGTTCTGATTTCTATTACCAACCCCTTGAAAAGGTCTGTTTGGTTGTTTGGATTCCCATTGTAGCTTAGCTATCTCAGAAGTCAGATGCTTCAAAGTCTTAGTCATCTCTTCAAGTTCGGTATCAGATGTAGTTGGGTTAGAGGAGGTAGGGGCATCCTCTCTATTTTCTCTTCTCTTTATCGGATCTAGTATTTAATCTGTCTGATGCCAGAATATTAGATTCAACTTCAATGGTTGCTTTCTGTATGGATAACAGTGTGGTCGATCTTCTCTCTCTCAGGAGGAGGGATAATTCTGCATCAAATGTATTATCATAAGTGATCTTGGCAGAGGCTTCAGTTGGTTTGATTTCATCTGGGATTCTACCATACATTTTATTGAATCTGTTGGTGAAGTCTAAAATAGATTCACCGTTCTTTCTCTTTAGAGCCCCAAATTCAGTGATATAGTAGATATAATATCTCCTATCTCCCCATTTATTTATGAAATCTTCATCCAACACCTCAATTTATGCAATGGAGGCTGGAGGAAGACCTCTAAACCATTTTTTGACCTCCCCATCCAAACTCTGTACAAACAACCTCATCCACACATCTTAATAATCAATGTTAAAGTTGTCTGCAAAACTGTAAAAGGCTACCAGATGTTCTTCAACAGTTATTTCACCTTCCCCATTATATCTTGGTAGGTATTTCATGTAATCTGTGGTTGGGAGTGCATGCAAAACTACAGGTAGCACTAAGGGTGCATAGCTGGTAGCAATTATGGCATCCATCCTATTAACATCCATGGATTGAACAATAGGAATCTGCAAATTTATGGGATATATAGGAGTGGATGTAGGACTGGATGCTGAAGTGAAATTGGGAGTAGGAGATGTCTGAGCCCCGTTGGAATTATGATTCTCAGGGCTAGCAAATTTAAGAGGTCGGTTTGAAGTATTTTCTTGGTGAGCAGTTTTTTCCTTGAGGGGGGAAGTGTACCTCTGAGATACAGTGGATTTCCTTAGTTGTCTTTCTAGATCATAGCATATTGTTTTATTCTCAGGGTTAGAATCAACCTTCTTGGCTTTGCTGTTTTCAGATTTGGATCTGTTGAATCCCTTTCTGGGCACCAATATTTCTTCTTTAAATTTTACTCAGTGAAGTCGTCAGGTGAAAGATGGCAATATGTTTGTGTTTGAGCTTTGTTCACCATCAAAGGTTAGATTTGATCAATGTAATTCACCCAGGGAAATATATTATGTTACTCCGTTCCCCGGCAACGGTGCCAGAATATGTTGGTCCTAAGGTTTGCGCCTGACTACTAAAGGGAAAAGCTAGGCCACCTATCAGTTTAGAATGATTGTTTCTTTAAAAAAAAATTGGTTTTTCAGAGGGTTATTCTATCAAGACAAAGAAAAGGCTGGGTTGGAAAAATGATATGGATGAGGGCCCTCCTTGGTTGATGGCACACTAATGACAAACCAGTGAAATAATAGAAAACAAAGAGAAACAACAAACTACTCAATGAATAATCTACTACAAGAAGTTCAATACTTAAAATATCATTTCAAGACATCAACCATGTATCCAAACATAATAAATCCCACAGGTTGCAGAAAACAAATCTTTACCAAAGCATTAGTTGTTTGACAGGTTGCAGATCAGTAAAAATAAGTCATACAATAGCTTAAAGGAAATGAAATGTACGTTGCACAAATCAAAAGCTGTATTCAAGATAAGAATGAAAACACATGAAGAGTTGAACAAAACACTATCATCAAGAGTATGTTCACCAGGTAGAAATCTTTAATCCATGCATAAAACAGGTCCAACAAGTCTGTTGTATTGCTATTCTTTCCTCAAAAAATCTGACCTTTACAATGTCCAAAAAAAAACTATTTAAAATAATTGTAGAGGCCCTCGTCCTTAGAGGACTGAGACCTAGATCTAGGGAAATGTTCGTAAAACAAAATATTAACTTCACTAAGATACCAAAATTAAAAAATAAGAGTGGTTCTTATCACGCACAGAAGACCAATCTTGCATCTAATCTAGGAAAATGTTGGACTTAATCAAATAACAACTACTATTGTCGCTACAACAGAACTGATGCATGTGCTGGAGGAATCAAGTTGGCCGAAGATAGGCCTTGGAGTGACATATCAGAGTTTTTTGTTGAAAAATGACATGTCTGCGAGCTGTTGGAGGCCACTGGAGATAATCGACTGAATGTGTCGAGATGTTGAAGTGTTTCTGGTACTAACCTGCATCGACCTGTAACTGAGACTTAGCTCTATGTTCTTGAGGACCATTGATCTAGAAAGGTGGGCCACCGCCAATGGAGATCAGCATGGGGTTTAATGGAGGACAAGTCTTGAGTGGTGAGAGGAGAGAGAGTAGTGAGTAGGATGAGGGGAGATGACGTGTGAGGTGACACGGTGATCTGACGTCATTCAAGCATCTGATTGTGGGAGTTGTTTAGGGTGGTTCGGATTTAGACCGCCTTTGGGCCTGCAATTCACTAGAAGTTTCCACGTACCCTTCCAACAAAAACATGGTTTAAATTGTGGTACCACTCTAGAAAATTAACGTCCGGGTAGTTTTCATCCCCGCAATAAACTATAGTCGTCGATCTGATTACAATATGAGATCCGGGTGACATTTACCTACTATGAGGATCGACGGTTCTCATTGACCTAGGATCAATGGTCCAGATTCACTTCGGACTTTTGGGCTTCAAGTGTTTTGAATGTGAAACATGAAACATCTCCTGGAGGAAAATCTCCAAAGTGAATGATCTGTCCCCATGTGCCTTGATGGATGAACGGTCTATATTCTCTTCAGAAATACAGGCTTCAGGAGTTTCAAATGTTAGGTTTGGAAATCTCCCAAAGGAAAATTGTCGAAGTGACGTGGTGGCCCGATGTCGTATGATGTCACGACTGCTGAGGTGTCTAGGAAAGAAAGGTGACACATGTCACTTGAGAATGGGAAAATGACACAACCAAATGACCTGAGATGAATGCCACATGTCCTGCCTCATGAGTGTGCCACATGTCTCAACTGTTGGTTGCCATGTGCTTCGACACTTCGGGATTTTCAAAAGGTTAAGCATGAATATCTCTTGGATGAAAATAACATAAGTGAATGATATTTTGCCACATGTCCCCTCTAATGGATGGTCTATATTTACTTCAAGACTTCGGGTCCTTGTCTCTTTGGGACTTTCGAATGTGAAACCTAGAAATATCCCAGAGGAAAATCCCTGAAGTGAATGATCTGTTGTCGCGTGTCATGACTAATGAATGGTCCAGATTATCTTCGGAAATACAAGCTTCGGGAGTTTCAAATGTGAAGCATGAAAATCTCCCCGAGGAAAAACTCCTGAAGTGGATGATCTACTTCCACGTGTTTCTGTTGATGTGTGGTCTTGATTTATTTTGGATTTTTGGCACATCCGGGATTCAGGAGTTTCAAATGTTTGTGCAAAAATCTTGAAGTGAAAATCGCCGAAATAAATGATCTATCGCTACGTGTCATGATTGGTGAACAATCCGTATTTGATTCGAGACTTCGGCACTGAGGCTCTTCGGCTCTTCGGGACTTCGGCGCTTCGGCTCTTCAGGACTTCAGCACTTTGGCTCTTCGAGACTTCGGTGCTTCGGGTTGTAAAGTATGCCAATATCCCGAAGGAAAATCGCCGAAGTGATTAGTGAGTTCTTATCACTAACTAACCCGAGCTTAAGTCATGTTAAATACTTCGTGGGTTCGGGAGTTTTGATGAATCTTGGTGTTAAAATCCATGCAATTATGCCCCTCGAATGGATGACAACTGTTGATCTATGATTTGCTTGGTGGATCTTTACCATTGAAAATTTACCTATCTGTTCCCACTATTTGAGCCCGAAATTTGTTGTGTTGGATTGTGACATCGTGTGCACGGGAATTTCCTATAAAAAGAAAAGACTTGCTAGACCTATGGTGAGATCAATAAATGGTTCACATGACGACAAGAATTCCGAAACAAATATGACATGCATTTTATCCTTCTAGAAAAATAGAAAATAAACATGCAAAGACTCAAAAACGAATAAGGGCCAAGACACTTAGTAGTGGGAACTAACTTAACCGACCAGAAAAAGGAAAAATTGATGAAGGCGTAGGGAAAAAGAGAGGAAAGGCAAGGGATGCAAACCTAGATTACAAAAATGTTGATGGCATCATAGGCTCTGCAAATGCTAAGTCTACAGACTTGGTGATGAACTAGTTGAAGGATTTGTCTCTAAGACAATCTGTAGTAGGACAAGCTTCATCTTCGTACTCCACTCCCACTCAATCGACGTATGTGCATTTTTTATAGTCGTCGACCAACCAAAATGGTAACCAACATCTAGGAGTGAATACAAAGAAATGATGAGGTAATAATCGTAAGGGTGGGAGAAGTAATAACAAAACCAAGGACAACACTAACAATGATAGATCAAATAATAATGTTGGTGAGGGAAAGAAAGAAAAACAGAAGGTGAAGTTTCCTTGTAAACTTTGTAAAGATGATCACCTTACCCATCTATGCCCAAAACTTGAGGAATCCTTGAGACTCTTATGTCAACCACCTATTGTGCTGACCAATCTATTTTCACATAATCAACACATGGCTTTAGGGTCCTCCAATACCAGAAATGCATCGAGCAGGACTCAAAAGCCCTCAACACATGAAGGTGACCATATATGTGTTAATATGGTCAAGTATCAAATTGATGTAGCCACTCGATCTCATGATTACGGTTCTTCAAAAATTGTTACAGGTCCAGAGTCTCCCCCTCCTACAAAAACACATTTGCAGATTAAAAATCCAGAGCCTATGCCTCGTATTTCGAAAGGAGTACTAAAACACTTTGCTCACAATCCTAATGCCATAGCTTCCTAGAACTATTTGATTGTTGAAGATCTGGTTCAAACCCATTGTGCGATGTCGGATTTGGTGGTGCTCCATATGTGTCCTTCACATAGGAATGCCTTGTTATCTATGTTAGGATCTCTAAACCTGTGTGGCTTAAAGGTTATTAAGTTTGACGTCACAGATGTTAAGCCTCGCTTCCCTTACCACATGGCCTTTCAAATCCATGTGGAGTACACGAAATACACCATCAAACACACTGTAATTGATGAAGGTGATGCAATGTTCATGATGTCCCTAACCTTTTGGAAATCCATTGGCTCCCTAAATCTCTCTCAATCTATGACTATGTTGACTGCATTTGATGCTCGTTCATTTCGACCCCACAAAATTCTTTCTGCTTTTCCGGTCTAGTTAGGTGGAAATAAAATGGAGGTTGATGTCGATGGGTTGATGTTCCCCTTGATGTCGAGGTGGTTGACGCATGCGCATTCCTATAACACGCATTTTCTTTAGTGCAGACACATTTTAGGAACATGCACATGTTCCTGCTAGAAATATTTATGTTCCAAGAACACTCCTCTACCTCATTTATCTCAAGCCCGACATCTGCATGAAAAAATAGAAGGAACATATAGGTTTTTGTTTTTTTTGTCTTGTGGTTTAATTCATAGAAAATTGTGTGCTATTTCAAGACAATTGTGGGAAGAATTGGAACACAAATTTGTCCAAGTAGATTTGGAATTGTTGGTTGTGTCTTCTTGGAATTGGAAAATATTTTTTTCCAATTGGAATTGTTAGTTGTGTCTTATTGTGTGATACCAAGACAAGTTTTTCCATTTGGAATTGTTAGTTGTGTTTTCTTTTGTAATGCCACGAAAATTTTTTCCAAATGGAAGTGGTAGTTGTGTAATACGAAGACAAATTTATCCAATTGGAATTGGAGTTGTTCGTTGTGTCTTCTTGTGTAATACCAAGACAAATTTGTTCAATTGTAATTGGAATTATTATTTGTGTCTTCTTTTGTAATACAAAGACAAATTTGTCCACTTGGAATTGGAATTATTAGTTATGCCTTTTTTTGTAATACTAAGGCAAATTTGTGGTGGGGTGATTTGAAGCCAATTTTTCTATTTAAACATGGGGAACTGATAGATTCGAGAAAAAAATTGCTTGAGGAAAGAGAAACCCATTGAAAAGGTAGAAGAAGAAAAATAAAAAGAAAATGTATGTATGTCAAAGAATAGGCTTTCAGAAGAGGGAAATCCAATTTCTAGTGGAATAGATGTCATTGTTGTTTCACCTCCATCACCACAAGCAAAGCACAAGAGTTCAGTAGAGACCAATCCATCCAGTATTTCATCAAGATAACTTGATGTGGATGACCAGATGATGGAGGATTTTCTTGGAGATGATTATACAATGGATGAAATTAGAGATGGAATTGGTGAACAACATTGTGGTGAAGAAGTTCCTACGGTGCATCCTCTTGTTGGACAGTCAGATGTTCCAGAAACTAGTCAATCCCATGTCCACTATCCTCCTATATTTTATCTGCCAGTGATTGAAGGGGAAAAACTGCAACATTGTTAAATCCATAATAGGGAGGTCAAGAGTGTCATAATAGGGGTTCATCATCTGTACCTAGATTGATTAGTATGTGGCGAAGAACTCCTAAATGCATTCAAGTATATGAAAGTAGTTTAGCATCACCTAAAGGTAAGTTACCTAACCGTACTATTAGTGATCATTCTTATAAAACCATTAAAGAATATTTTGAAACAAAATACGATGCCACTAAATGTCAATTATTTTTGGATTTGTTAAAATATATAAGTTTGAATGTTGTTAGAAGAATTTTAGGCATTAAACAGTCAAAAGTTTAGAAACAAGTCATCATATTGTTAGAAACCTTGTAGATGTTTTTCAAATAATTGGTAATAAATCTCGTTCTAAATACTGCAATGGAGCCCGATGTGTCTTGTCACAATCAATTGTTAGCAATATCATAACAAAACATCATTTTCTCCAACAAACCTCTCATCTCATGAAATGAAATATCAAAACCCTTATAAAGTATTCTAATAGGCGAGATAGCCTTGACACAGGTGGCCCAACATATGTGTGGGTATTCACTAGTAGGATACCGCGTTCTGACATGAATTTAATTGGAGCAGTTAAGGGACTAGTACATGATTTTTGGCATGAGAATGCTATGCCTTCTTCCAACCAAAAATATGTACTAAAATTGAGAAGGGGATCTAGGGACCATGAACCCCATATTAAACACTTTCTTGACATTACACAGACATATTTGTATGAGAGATTCATAATAGTACATAGTGCACTTAACTTGGGCCAAATATATTTCCATAAATGAAATCCTTGGTATGTTCGAATAAAAACAATTCGTAACACATGTTGTTGTAGATATCACATTGAGTATGGTTATTATTATAACACACACACACACACACACACACACACACACACACACACACATATATATATTTTGTTTTTCATTACACCCTTTTGCAGGAATGCTTAGTTATATTGTCTTCATCATCATCTACAGAATTTATTCACGACATCTTATGTACAAATCCATAGGGTTGTACATTTTAACAAAAATATTGCTTATATGGGACATGCCCCAAGTGCGGTGGAATGGGATTACTGAGCAAGTGCATCCATGTAAGCGATGAGTATGAATTGGGGAGGAAGGAGATTGCCTTGCAAAGATTTAAATATGTATCATATGATATTGATAGAGGGAAGAAAAGAAAAAAGATACAATTAGTGACTTCCTAGGTACGATTATGTGACTTCATGAAGGACTTCATAAAAAAATATAGGACAATTTGTTCATCATGTCCATATGGTTCGATGGAATGATGGGAATTTTATAATATGTAGAGATACATTTATTTTTGGTATTGTCTTATCATTCATTGATTTTGCTAAGAACTATTCTTTTCAACCACAAAATGAGATTCAAAGCCAATATTATCACTTAGAGCAGCTCAGCATAATGGTCCATATCGCATACATGCATGGGCCAGATAGTAACAAAGAAAACAGAGTTATATTGAAGGAGTATCACTTCTACATAAGTGATGATCGATGACATGACTTAGCCTATGTACAACATTCATTTCAATTTTTTTTAAATCACCTCAAGGAGAAGAACATACAGATGGATCAACATTGGATTTGGTCATATTGTTGCGTAGGGTAGTTCAAAAATGCTCTTGTATTTCAATGGTTTTTTATGTTTCATAAAAATATCAAGGTACCACACATTTGGAACTATTTCAAGTCCAGGCACAAGAAAGGGGGTCATGATGGAGTAGGTGCATGCATAAAAAGAGAGTTGTGTAGGAAAGAATAATGTTCACAACTACTTCCCTCTTTCAAGATGCAAAATCCATTGTTGAATGGTGTTCTTCAATAATGGGAGAGGGAACAAGAACCCGTGAATACAAATCACACAGGAAAGGACATGTACATAGATATTTTTGGGAGGTGGTTGATGTAGATCAATAACAGTTGTATGAATGAAAAACAATCCAGGGCACTCATGGATTCCATTCAGTTCGAACATCATACAATGCAATAGTTGAAATATGGATGAGAAAACTCGCTTGTTTCTGTGGTCCATGTAGTAGTAATGAATGGGATGATTGTGAATCGACAGACTGGGTTTATATATGTGATCATGTATCACTCCCCATTTCTCAACATATAACTATGGAATCATCCCAATTGGAGGAGGACTAATCAAGTATTTCAATAGATTATGATCATGTCTCATATCTTGTACTGCCAGGTTTGTTGAAACCTTCTATTAAATTTTGAATAACTACCATCAATGTTTAAAGCTTTGGTTATTTAGTGGACTCACGTGTTGGCACTCCATTTTTTGCAGGGCACATATATGTAGTGGTTTCCCCAAGAGATAATGAATGGGGAACTTCTTATTAGATGGCACATTTCTTAGAGGAAAAGAAGACCCTCATGCAATCAATAACAGACTCTAAAGGATTTGAATTTTCGATTGGGTCAATGGTTATTAAAGGAGAATATCTTACACGGGATGAAAGAACACATAAGAAAGGTGGTTATGTATTTCAATATTATAGACTAGGTGAAGTTGTATACCACTTATGAACTTGGTTGTTGGTACAAAACTCCAACTACAAACAATTCCAAGTAAGAACTCATCAAAGGTATGATACTTCACGCCTTACTCTGAGCATAGGAAGTTAATGGAGACCATTAATATTAGAAGTGATCTCAATGGTCTACTTGAATGACCATAGGTATGTAAAAGGAATAATTGAAAAAATATTTCAGATTTATGAATGATTGAAATTTGGGATTCATTTTATGGTTGTTATGGTATTCCTGTATTTCCATGCCTTGCCTTGCCTTTCCATGCCATGCCTTGCCTTTCCATTCCTTTCCTTTCCTTATTTCCTTTCCATGCCATGGAATGCCTTGTCTTTCCAAGCCATGCCTTTACATGCCATGCCATACCATTACATGCCATGCCTTGCATTGTCTTGACTTTCCATGTTATGCCTTTCCTTTCCATGCCATTTCTTTCCTTGCCTTCTCAGATAGTATAAATATTCTATTATTTAAAAATCATAAGTCAAATAGATATTACCAATTGTTCTCTTACTAATTATTTCAAATCATAAATCAAATAACTCTTACCAATTATTTCAAAATCATAAATCAAATACCTCTCACCTTTCCTTGCCATGTCATGCCATTCCTTTCCATTCCTTGTCATGTCTAGCCATAAACGGTATTAAATTGTCAAACATATGTAATAAACACTAAGAAAAACCCTAGTTTTGTATATCCTCAATCAAACACTTTTTTGGGCAATGAAAATGATAGCATAGGGGCCCCACTAGCTAAAACCCAGTGCCTCGGATCCAATGCAACCGATGCTTCATCCATCTGAGTCTCAATTTGAGTTATATCATTTTCTTTAACTCACCTCCTCAATCCATTCAAGTACATGTTGAAAATTTGGTCTGTGGGAATAAATCCAAATTGAGCAGCATAATGGGGTTTCGTAAGATCTGCATATCTATTTTCCCAAGGCCCACGCAACCATGCTACCCACAATCTCCTAGAATAGTGTTCTTGAAAATCAACCTCTTGTTAAAAAATTGCACTATGCCTCATTGAGAAAAACCCTAGTGTCGGAGATCTTCCAAGAAATTGTTTTCTAGGCAATGGAATGATAGTGGAGAGGCCCCACTAGATGAAAAACAATGCCCTAGATCCAATGAAACCTATGGTTCATCCATCTGAATCTTGGTTTGATTTTTATCACGAGTAGCAACTCACCTCCTCAAGCCATTCAGGGACATGTTGAATTTTTTTTCTGGGGGCATAAAATCCAAACCGAGGAGCATAACAAAGTTTTGTAAGCTCTTGCACATATTTTTGGCCAAGGAAAATGGGAAAACGCTACCCACAATCACCAAACATAGTGTTCTTGAAAATCAACCTCTTGTCCAAAAATTGCACTATGCTTCATTGAGAAAAACCCTAGTGTCGTAGATCCTCCAACAAATGGTTTTTCGGGAAATAAAATTACAACGAAGGGGGCCCACTAGCTAAAACCTAGTGCCATGGATCCAATGCAACCAACATTTCATCTATTCGAGTCCTAGTTTGAGGTTTGTCATGAGTTTCAACTCATTGTTGGAAAATTGGTTTGGACAGTTGGTTGTCATTGATGTCAAACCTTGGATAGTGATGTTAGATATTGATATCAACTCTTATAGATTGATTTCAACCCTTGGAGAGGTCTAAATATGTTGAGGGTGAATTAGTTGGGTACATTTGATGTAGTCTACATGTAGCCCCATTGGTGTGTTATGGGACCCAAAGTTGATTAACGAATATGGACATGAAGGACAATGAAATTAGAGGTAATAATATCATGGATATATTGTACACATCATTCTGTTTCCGATGAAATGTGGAATGCCACGTGATTCCTCACGATTAGGGAGATATGAACTTGTAAACTTGGAAACCCCAAATAATGGTCAATAAGCCCTAGCTGGTTACAAATCAATGAATGAAAGGGTAAAGTTGTTGTAAAAAAAAACCTTAGAAGCCCTAAATTAAGGAGATGAGTTACCTAGAAAAAGTATAAATACACCTCAAGGATTCATTCACAAATACACTCACACACTCATTCATTGATTATCTTTCTTGTGAATTATATGGTCTAGTGTTTTGGTTTATTGATTTACGATGAAAATTTTCTAAGGTAGAGAAGGAAAGGAAGGGCGAGATTCTTGGGATTGAAGTGGAGAGTCGAGAAATATGAGGAAACCCTAATTTGGGTCATTCTCATGGGTTGTACTATACTCGTCAAGTGAGGCATCCTCGTGGGTCAACTAGTGTGAAAAAAACGAGGCACTAATACTCTTAGGAAAAAGAGTGGTAACATCCAACATAAGCTGAGAAATGTATGGATAACTGAGGTATGATGTTCTAGGTCAATCACATAGCTACAAGTATCATTATATGCTTGTGTTGAAGGGTGTATGATGATGGTACATGGTTTAGTTTTGAAGTATAATCTTGAGGCATATCATAAGTGAATGGTACAAACCCTAGTGTGTGGATTGAGTCATTTATGTTGAAGTATATTGCTAGTGCATATCTGAGTTTTATTGGTATATCTTATGGTTCAATGTGAGAGACTTTTGTTATTGGTATTGATATATGATTGGTACATTGATAGAGGAACTTTTTGATGATCTTGATACACATTTCGCACATATTTTTGGTATATGGTTGATACACTGGTTATGGTATGGTGTTGATGTACATGGTTGATATACATGGTTGATGTACATGGTTGATATGCACGGTTGATATGCATGATATGGTATATGGTTGATGTGCATCATTGACACATATTATGGTACACGTGATGATGTACATTGTTAATGTTCATGGTTGATGCACAGTTTGGTACAGATTGAGGTGCATGGTTGATGCACGGTTTGGTACAGGTGTTGGTGCATGTTTGATGCACTTGGTACAGGTTATGGTACATGGTATATGCACTTGGTATGGTACAGGTTGATGGTTTATGTACATGGTTGGTATATGGTTGATGATATAGGTTTGGTGCATGGTTGATGCACTTGTTTTGGTACATGGTTGATGATATAGGTTTGGTACATGGTTGATTCACTTGTGTTAGTACATGATTGATGGTACATGTTGATGCATGGTTGATGCATGGTACATGTTGGTACTTGGTTGAGACACATATCTTGTGATGGTATGTGGTGATGTCGGTACATGCTTGGTAGAGGCATGTGTTGGTGATGTTGAGCATATGATTTGAGATATGCTCTTGGTGATCTTGGCATGAGTTGCATGTGGATGAGAGTGGATCCAGTTTCATGGTTGAGGCAATGATTGGTTGAATAGATTTTTGTGAAAGTGATTGGTTGACAATGACATGTTGATTAGTGGTAGGTTGATGT
>JASDQU010256909.1:0-15909 GCA_032191745.1 Picea mariana
GTATCCTCACAATGAGTTGGTGCTCATATGTATGATAATGTAAAGAATGTAAATAATACTTATCATATAAAGAAGAAGAGGTTTTTACCCTGTATGGGTTTCCTTGGGAAATAACTGTCTCTGTGTTTCTCATATATGTGACTGATGTTGAATGTGTCATTGTTTATTTCCTTGCATTATTGTGATCATTATTGAGTGCCTTGTAAATATTTTAAAAGAAGCATAATTTTTTAAGCACGGTAACAACTGATTCACCCCCCCTCTCAGTTGTCCAACACTTTGCACATTTTCACCAAAAAGGGGTTGTTTATTAGGAAAACACCCCCCTTACATGTTTAGGCACTAACATTAGGCTCCACGGGGGATAGAGTTGTCCCTATGATGCTATAAGGACTCTTTTTCCGTTCCAGTGCTTTGTTGTTGGGCTATGGAGTCATTTATTAAGCCGATAATGAACAGAAAAACAATATTTACAAAAACAGAGGAGCCATCTAAGGCTCAGAAAAAACATTTCTTTAGGAAGTGCCCATTTATTGGGCCATTAAAAACTTATTTTCCCTCCAAATCCTTCAACCTATAAGTGTTTTTTGAGAGTGCTTCAGATATTTTGAAGGGCCCAATCTAGAGGGCATCAAACTTGTTGTTTTTTCCCCTATCCTGTTGGGGTGCATCCCACTTAAGCACCAAATCACCTAGCTCAAATTTCTTCTTTGTGGCCTTCCTGTCAAAGACATGCTTGATATTCTACTGATGATTGTAAGCTCTGTTCATTACCTTCTCCCTAATCTATTTTACTTACACCAGATGATTAATCCTTATGACCATATGGTCTGGCTCTCCTTCATGATCCTGAAAGAATTTCGCTACAGGTAAAGCAAGCTGAGTGGGAAAAACAACCTCCATTCCATAAACAAGTTGAAAAGGTGAGGTGCCCAGGGACTTCTTTGTCGTCACTCGATCATCCTAGAGAGCGAACTTGAGCTTTGAATCCCAGGCCCTCTTATTGTCTTCCAATAATCTTTTGATGAGATTGATTAGGATTTTATTGGAAGACTCTACCAGTCCATTTCCTTGAGGATAATAGGGAGTGGAGTGAATTAGTGAAATCTTGAACTACTTGCAGAATTTAACCAGAGGCTCAGATTTGAAAGAAGCATCATTATCGGTGACAATTCTGCTAAGACAGCCAAATCTAGCTATGATATCCTCCAGGAAGCTGATAATTACCTTGTGTGAGGCACTCTTGGTGGGGGTAGCTTCTATCCACTTGGTGAAATAGTTCGTTGCAGTCAGGATCCATCTGTGATGGCCACTTGAAGGAGGATGAATTTCTCCGATGAAGTCCAACCCCCACTGTCGAAAAGGTGTTGAGGCTACTATAAGCTTTAATGGTAGAGATTTTAGCTGCTGCTTTCTTGAGAACCTCTAGAATTTGATGCAAGCTCTGACTTCTCTACATACATCAGTGAATAAGATGGGCCAGTAGTACCTAGATCTCATAATTTTGTGAGCTATGGTCATCTAGAAATGATGACCTCCACAAGGGATGCTATGGAAATAAAACATGATTTTTTAGGCTTCTTGTGGGTTTAGACACCTCAGAAACACCCCTAGAGGGTCTCTCCAGTACACACCTTGGTCAATAAGGAAATATCTAACCGCCTTGAGATTTAAATCTCTTTCCTTTCTTTTTCCCATTCCATCAAGAGGCCTCAACTCTCGCAAGAAATACAAAATGTCTTTGTACCAGGTGCATTCTGCTAGTGGTAAGTCGCCTTGAGAAATTTTGTTGAACGACTCAGCTTGCTAATTTTCTGAGAAAGCATTGATGAAGCTTACCCCCAAGGCCTTGTAATTGGATTCAGCCAATAGCTTGGCTAAACCCTGCCCTTTAACTAACTTGGTGGGATTTATCTCCAGGTCAAACTCAAGGATCTTAGCAATCCATTTACTTCTTCTCCCATCTATGTCAGCCTGTATAAGGATGTATTTCATAGAGGCTGAGGGGACATATGCAGTCACTTTTGAGTGCAAGACATAGACTCTCAAAGTTTTGAGAGATTTCACCAAGGCATAGGCCTGTTTCTCCATGATCTCGTACCTGATTTCTACATCTCTTAATTCCCTACTGAAGAAGGAAATGGGTTTCTCTCGCCCTCCCTCATTTCTCTGCAATAAGACTATTGCTACTGTATCAAAAGAAGAAAAAGAAAAAATTAGGAAATCCTTGGAACAATTAGGACTGATCAGCACAAGTGCCTCAGTCAACACCCTTTTTATCTGGAAAAATGATTCCTTGAGATTAGTAGTCCATTTTACTTCATTCCCATTTTTGAGCATAGCTATGATGTGCTTGACTAACTCGGCAAAATTTGAAACAAATCTCCTTAGAAAGTTAATCTTCCATAAAAAAGCCTGGACCTCTTTTTTAGACCTGGGAAGTGACATGGTCTGAATTGCCTCTACACTACTGGGATCAATTCTCACTCCCTCTGCTAATACTATATGGACTAACAACTTCCACTCCTTCATAGCGAACAAAGATTTCTTGGGATTAAAGGAAAGGCCAATCCTCTGGCATTTCAAGAAGACTTTCCTTAAGTGGCAGCGGTGCTCTTTATCAGACCTGGAGAAGATGGTGATGTCATCCAGATAGATCACCACAAACTGATCTCTCTCCCCAATGAAGGCTATGTCCATGGCTCACTGAAATGTTTCTCCTGCACTCATTAGTCTGAAAGGAATTTTGGCATAGATGAATGTGACCCAAGGAGTGGTGAAGGTTGTTTTTTATTTGTCTTCAGGCATGACTGATATCTGATTATAGCTAGAAAAACCATCAATCATGGATATCCTGGATACACCATTTACCCTCTATAGTATGTGTTCCATGTTGGGCAAAGGATAGTTGTCTTTCTTTGAGCTCTTGTTCAGGTTCCTGAAATCAACACAGAGCCTGAGTTCTCCAATTTTCTTCCTTATTGAGACCAAATTGGCCACTTATTCAGAATATCTCAAGGGGACAATAATTTGGGCATCTAAAAACTTCTTCACTTCTCTTTCCATGACAGGCAGCAACATGGGATTTATCCATCTTAGCTTCTGCCTAAATGGCTTAACCTCTTCCTTCAATGGGATCTTGTGTTCAATGAAAGATGTGTCATATGCCTTGAGGTATTCATAGGTCCATTCGAACACATCAGAAAATTCTTTTAATAACTTAGTATATTTGGCCCTCTGTTCTTTGGTCAGGCTACTTGACAACTTGACAAACCTAGGCTCCTCCTATGTGCCAATGTTTCACTCAGTTGTATTAGCTTCTGCATTTGAAACCCTACCCTTTACTGCCACATGATTCCCATCAAACGGTATTTAGAAAGGGACTAGTCCCTTCAAAATGTGATTGCTAGGCAGATGAATGATATGGTGATTAGCAATTTTATTTAAAAATACCTCAGGGTGAGGGTGACTTTCGAGCTCAAGATCCTGATCAATGTGCAATGTGGAAAATTCATTGACAAAATGAAGAAACCTTTCAATTTCATGATCGTCTTCGAATACCTCCCAATGCTTGATATTGTCTGGTATAGATGGCCTATATCTTAACTCAACATCATATTTGATCTTAGATGGAGGGATCCTTAGCTAAGACAGCTAAGGAATTGGCCAAGATATTTTCCTCTCTTGGAATATAAGAAATGTTGAAAGCTCAGAAGAAATTATCAATCAGGTCCCACACCTCATCTCTGTAACTCCTGAGCTGAGGATGCTTAGCTCGATAAGCATTTCTGACTTGTTGTATTATCAATTCAGCATATCCAAATACTGCTACCCCCTCAATTCCCATCTCTCTTGCAACCCTCAAACCCATAACAAGAGATTCATATTCTGCCACATTGTTGGTAACTTGAAATTCTAGCTTGTATGACAAGGATATGGTTTCTTGACAAGGCAACACAAAAACCACTCCAGTGCCAGAGCCTTCACTAGAAGAAGCTTCGTCAAAGAACATCTTCAAAACATAGGTAGTTGGAGGAGGTATCTCATGATTAAAAATAGGATTCTTTCTGATTTGAAAAGGGGTTTCAGGAGTATCAGTGAGCTGCAATAAACTAGACCCCAAATTAGGGTCAAGTGCAAAGATAGGATGATTGGTGGGGTTTGCTTCATCACTAACAATGTAGGCCAGTTGAGCTTCTCTATACAACCTCTTGTGCTCCCCTCCAAATAATGGAATGGTGGCATATGTGAGGTCCATCTGTAATGCTCCTCCAAGTCTTTTAATCCAAGATCTTGACAACAACATGCCAAACTTGGGGGGAACATCAGCTACTACAATGTCCATGACCACACTCTTCATTGGTAGCTGAAATAAAGAGACCACCAAGTATTTGATGACTCTAAGGCATTGCACCCTCCTTGAATCAAAAGAGTACAAATCATGATAAGCCTTTTTCACTTCCAGTCTCAATTCTTCCATGAATATTTTGGGCATAAGTTTTTGGGAAGCTCTTGAATCCATTAGGAAATTATGCAGCACCTTATCATGTATGTTTAGGGATGTGTATAAGGGAGGGGATGAATCATCTCTGTCTTCTACCATGGGATCTAGGACAACTACTGGCTTTTCATCTTGAAGATTTATTGAGTATGTGGAAAGATGGGGGGACTCTGTTTGTAGCAGCTTGGAGAGGGGCCTCTTGAAATATTCATTTTTAACTAGTTCTAAGAGGGGTACAGGAATCCTAATTTTTTGAATTTCGTGTTCAAAATTGAAGGAGGACAGAGGCTTAGGAGCTTCCATTACCTTAGAGATAGGTTCCTAGGCTGTTGGAAAAGTGTTCTGAGTTTTCTTTTCTCTAGTAGATATCATTGTAGCTTTAGCAGGCCTTTCTGCTATGAGGGGCTAATCCTGGTTATCAAAATTTCCATCCTTCTGCTTTGACCTGAGATGGTATCTATTAGGCATGTTGTTGGCCTTTTCCCCTTTTCCCAGCTCATTGATTTGACTGTTCATCAAGGACTCTTCATATGCATATTGAGTCAAGTGGGGAAAATGGGAAGTGTCTTCAATACAGTGAATTTCAGGGTCGAGCTCTTCTATCTCCTCTCCTTCCTCATGAGAAACTAGGTTGTTTTGGAGAGGGATTTGAATCCTTTGATCATCTTTGTCTTTGCTTCTTTTTTCCCTTTGGGAAGACCTATTGCACATTGTCACTAGGCCTCCTAAATCCTCTGTTATCAACATTTTGAGAATTTTTGTACATGGGATTTCCTTCTAACTCCCACCTTTCCATCCTAGTAGACAGTGATTTTATCACTTTAGTTGTCTCATCTATCTAAAGAGGAAGGGGAGAGGAATTGGATGGGGAGGCTTTAGGTCTCTTCCTGGATGTGTCTCTATTAGCAGTATTCCTGAGTCGGTTAACAACCAATATGTTGGATTCTACCTCCACGGCTGCATCTTGCATGTGAACCAGAGTAGTCGCTCTCCTTTCCCTCAACAGGAGGTAGAAATCGAGATCAAAGGCACTAGCATAAGTGATTTTAGCAGAGGCTTCTGAGGGTTTTATCTCAGTGGGGATCTTATTATACATTTTATTGAATCTCTTGGAGAAGTCAGAGACAGACTCTCCTTCCTTTCTCTTCAGAGACCCAAACTCTGTCATGTAATACATGAAGCCTTTTTTGTCTCCCCACTGTTTCAAAAAGGCATTATCCAAAGCCTCAATCCCATCAATAGATTCAGGAGGCAAAGCCTTAAACCACTTTCTAGCCTTGCCTTGAAGGCTATGGAAAAAAATCCTCATCCATACGTCTGCATGCATGATAACATTGTAATCTGTAAAATAGTAAAAGGATTCAAGGTGCTCTTCTGCAGCTATATCCCCTTTTCCTGTAAACTTGGGTAGCTACTTGAGGTAGCTATCTGCTGGAAGAATTTAGAGGCTGAGGCAACACAAGGGGAGCATACCTAGCAACTATTATAGCCTCCATTTTGGTCATGGGGGGATTTTCTCCTTCCATAGGAATATTAGGTGAGGGAGAGCTTGGGGGAGAAGGAGTTTGAATAGGGTATACTAAAAATGAGCTTCTAGGAAGAAGGGGAAACAATGGGGGATTTAAAGAGGAGGCTAAGGGGCTTGAGTCAGCAGATGCTTCTCTCTGTGTAGTTTCAGTAACAGTAATAAGTGGAGGGGTGGTAAAACTAGGAGTAGGGAAATCTCCTGTGGTCCTGGGTCTATTCCAAGGTATAACTTCAGGGGAGAGAGGAGTGATAAGGATTTCTCCCTCCAATTCCAGAACAAGAGGGGAAAACTCGACAGGAACCCTCCCGAAATTCAGAAAATAGGAAACTTTCGAAAAAGGTCTGTTAGGAAGCTGAGAACAAGTAAATGGAGTTTCTATAGAAGGAGATGGAAGATTACCTGGTTCAGACGTAGGAGTTTCTCCTTCAGAGGCCTTTCCTTTTCTGATAATCACCTATGGATCATCTTCAGGCATGGCTAGAGGCAGTTGTGGATGGGACTGCATGTGTCTACCTCTGGAAGCCACAATTAAAATAGAAAGTTCACCACAGTAGAGTCGTCACAATAAAGTCGCCAGGTGCACAATAGCAATCTTCAAGGGCTCTAATGCCTGATGCACCTTCAGAATCAGAGGCTCAATGTCATTCAATCCCGGGGAAAATTTTCAACTTCATCCTGGGCAATGGCACTAGAAATGTTAGCGTCGAAAGTCACTCCTGGATTGCAGCAGGAGAAGAGCCTGACACCCATCAGTTTATGTCACGAATTATTTGTAAAAGGTGATCAAATGGAATAAAAATCAGGATCATGTCGTTCCAACACAGAAGGCTGAGCTGGGACAGCAAAGATATGAGAGGTCTTGACCTAACTTAAGCTAGTAATGTGATAAGTGGTGAGTAATAAGGAGAAAGGAAATAAAGTCTATTTTGGACATCTAGTCTTCCAACAGCCTTTACAAAGGGGAAAGCCTCGGATATGAGATTCTCTCAAAGCCGAAAAAACTTCAAGTTAAACCTAAAAAATATTGGAGAACTAATATAACCAAACATGCATCATACAGCTATGCAACACCTGACTAGATTCTCCATGCCCAGGATTTCAGGTTTAGAGGAAAAGTAAAAGAAGAAGTTGGATTCCATTAAACAAGAAGTCTCAAATGTTCCTCTATAAACAGATAACTAGAGGTTATGTTAAAGCTTTACAGTCAGGAGCTATGCTCTACCATTGATAGATACAAAAATGGAAAAATGACTACATATACTTGGGACTGACTTCGGTGTTGAAAGTGTGATCAAATCCTGAGTTCAATGCTTGACGTTGAGGAGCTTCTTTGTTAGGCGGCGCATGTAGACATTGAGCAGACTGCCCATGCAGTTGTTTGTCAGACGCTATCTTTGTCAGGATGAAATGACAGCCTACTTCTGCGTACACTCCTTTTTGATCTTCCATTTAAGGAAGGAGACGACGTTAAACCACCGTCAATTGCCTCAATAAATTCTTTCTTAGGATCTGAAGAGGCTCGGTGAACTTTGCACTTGAACAACATGCCAATCTTCTTTTGATTGTTTCTCCTTTGTTGGACTGTTACAAAGATACCGAGTGGGCGGACGTGGATGAGACTCTGGCGAGGAGGATGAGATGGTGCTCTGACACCAGATGAGAAATTCCACGGGGTATGGATAGGACACAAGTGGAAGTGGCATTAAGAAGTGGGGTACAGGTGGATGAGGAGTAGGGATGACCATACAGGTGGAGGTGACTGGGAGAGAATGAGAGAGACACATGGTAGGAGGTGCAAGGATGATGGGATGAGAAGGGGCCATGTGGATGGAAAGAGGGGAACTATGGAAACTGAGGGAAGAATACAGGGAGGAACACTTGGCAGGAGGTGACAGGTGAAAATAAGGAAAGATGAAAGAGGCAGGCCAGGATAGCACTCAGTGGAAGACACATGGTAGAAGGTGGACAGAGGAAGAAATTGGAGATGTGACAATGGGGGCCCCGCCGTAAGCCACCAATTCTGGACCTCCCCACTATTAAAGGTAGAATGGAGGGTGGGGGGTGAAATAGATCCTCAACCACAGATCTAGGCACCTCAATCCAGGCCATTGAAAGATGCACGGCCAATTCCAGACACCCCCCCTCGCTCGCCTGCTTTAAAGGTAGTATGGTAAGGGGGCTCCGTAATCCAATCTTGTCTATAGATCTGGGCACACAGCTTATGGCTGCCCATATTTTCCGGTCGCTTAACAGAACATGAATTTGCACCCCAAACTTAGCGAAAGTGGCTTTTTATCCCACTTCTTTGCACATTTTCACCAAAAAGGGGTTGTTTATTAGGAAAACACCCCCCTTACATGTTTAGGCACTAACATTAGGCTCCATGGGGGTTAGAGTCATCCCTGTGATGATCTAAGGACTCTTTTGCAGTTCCAGTGCCTTTTCCTTGGGCCATGGAGTCATTTATTAAGCTGAGAATGAACAGAAAAACAATATTTACAAAAACAGAGGAGCCATCTAAGGCTTAGAAAAAACATTTCTTCAGGAAATGCCCATTTATTGGGCCATTAAAAACTTCCTCACTCTCCAAATCCTGCAACCTGTAAGTGTTGTTTGAGAGTGCTTCAGATATTTTGAAGGGCCCAATCCAGAGGGCATCAAACTTGTTGTGTCTGCCCCTATCCTTTCGGGGTGCATCCCACTTAAGCACCAAATCACCCATCTTGAATTTCTTCATTGTGGCCTTCCTCTCAAAGACTTGCTTGATATTTTGTTGATGACTGTAAGCTCTGTTCATTACCTACTCCATGATCTATTGCACTTCCACCATCTGATGAATCTTTCTGACCATATGGTCTGGCTCTCCTTCATGATCCTGAAAGAATTTTTCTACAGGTAAAGCGCATTGATTGGGAAAAACAACCTTCGTTCCATAAACAAGTTGAAAAGGGAGGTGCCCAGGGACTTATTTTTTGTCACTCAATCGACCCAGAGAGAAAAATTGAGCTTTGAATCCCAGGCCCTCTTATTGTCTTCCAATAATATTTTGATGAGCTTGATTAGGCTTTTATTGGAAGACTATGCCAGTCCATTTCCTTGAGGATAATAGGGAGTGGAGTGAATTAGCAAAATCTTGAACTGCTTGCAGAATTTAACTAGAGAATCAGACTTGAAAGAAGCAACATTATTGGTGACAATTCTACTGGGATAGCCAAATTTGGCTATGATATCCTCCAGGAAGATGATAGTTACCTTGTGTGAGGCACTCTTGGTGGGGGTAACTTCTATCCACTTGGTGAAATAATCTGTTACAGTCAGGATCCATCTATGCTAGCCACTTGAAGGAGGATGAATTTCTGCGATGAAGTTCAATCCCCACTGTTGAAAAGGTGTTGAGGCTACTATAGGCTTTAATGGCAGAGATTTGACTGATGCTTTCCTGAGAACCTCTATCATTTGATGTAAGCTCTAACTTCTCTGTAGACATCAGTGAATAAGGTGGGCCAGTAGTACCCAACTCTGCTAATTTTATGAGTTGTGGTCTTCCAGAACTGATGACCTCCACAAGGGCTACTATGGAAATCAAACATGACTTTATGGGCTTCTTGTGGGTTCAGACACCTCAGAAACACCCGTAGAGGGTGTCTCCAGTACAAGCCTTGATCAATAAGGCAATATCTGACTGCCTTGAGATTTAAATCTCTTTCCTTTCTTTTTCCCATTCCACCAGGAGGCTTCAACTCTCATAGGAAATAAAAAATGTCTCTGTACCAGGTGCATTCTGCTAGTGGTAAGCCTCCCTGAGAATTTTTGATGAACGAATCAGCTTGCTAATTTTCTGAGAAAGGATTGATGAAGCTTACCCCCAAGGCCTTGTAATTGGATTTATCCAACAGCTTGGCTAAACCCTGCCCTTTAATTAACTTGGTGGGCTTTATCTCTAGGTCAAACTCAAGGATCTTAACAATCCATTTACTTCTTCTCCCATCTATGTCAGGCTGTATAAGGATGCATTTCACAGAGGCTGAAGGGACATATGTAGTCACTTTTGAGTGCAAGACATAGACACTGAAATATTTGAGAGCTTTCACCAAGGCATAGGCATGTTTCTCCATGATCTCATACATTATTTCTACATCTCTTAATGCCCTGCTGAAGAGGGAAATGGGTTGCTCTAGCCCTCCCTCATTTCTCTGCAATAAGACTGCTGCTACTGTATCAAAAGAAGCAAAAGAAAAAATTAGGAAATCCTTGGAATAATTAGGACTGATCAGCACAAGTGCCTTAGTCAATGCCCTTTTTATCTAGAAAAATGATTCCCTGGGCTCAACAGTCCATTTTACTTCATTCCCCTTTTTGAGCATAGCTGTGATGTGCTTGACTAGCTCAGCAAAATTTGAACCAAATCTCCTCAGAAAGTTAATCTTCCATAAAAAAGCCTGGACCTCTTTTTTAGACCTGGGAAGTGACAGGGTTTGAGTTGCCTCTACCCTGCTAGAATCAATTCTCACCCCCCCTACTGATACTATATGGCCTACCAGCTTCCCCTCCTTCATAGTGAACAAATATTTCTTGGGATTTTAGGAAAGGCCAAACCTATGGCATTTCAAGAAGACTTTCCTTAAGTGGCAGCGATGCTCTTTATCGACCTGGAGAAGACAGTGATGTCATCTAGATAGGTCACCACAAACTGATATCTCTCCCCGATGAAGGCTATGTCCATGGCTCACTGAAACGTTGCTCCTGCATTCATTAGTCCAAAAGGCATTTTGGCATACATGAATGTGCCCCAAGGAGTGGTGAAGGTTGTTTTTTCTTTGTCTTTAGGAATGACTGATATCTAATTATAGCAAGAAAAACCATTAATCATGGATATCCTAGATGCACTAGTTACCCTCTACAATATGTGTTCCATGTTGGGAAAAGGATAGTTGTCTTTCTTTGAGATCCCGTTTAGGTTCCTGAAATCAACACAAAGCCTGATTTCTCCGCTTTTCTTCCTTACTAGGACCAGATTGGCCACCCATTTAGAATATCTCAAGGGGACAATAATTTGGGCATCTAAAAACTTCTTCACTTCTCTTTCCATGATAGGAAGCAACATGGGATTTATCCGTCTTAGCTTATGCCTAAATGGCTTAGCCTCTTCCTTCAATGGAATCTTGTGTTCAATGACAGATGTGTCATATGTCTTGAGGTCTTCATAGGTCCATGCGAACACATCCGAAAATGCTTTTAATAACTCAGTATATTTGTCCCTCTGCTCTTTGGTCAGGCTACTTGAGAACTTGAAAAACCCAGGCTCCTCCTGTGTGCTAATGTTGCACTCAGTTGTATCAGTTTCTGCATTTGAAACCCCACCCTTTACTGCCACATCATTCCCATCAAACAATCTTTCTAGAGGGACTAGTCCCTTCAGAATGTGATTTCTAGGTAGATGAATGATATGGTGATTACCAATTTTATTTAAAAATACCTCAGGTTGAGGGTGACTTTCGAGCTCAGGATCCTGATCAATGTGCAATGTGGAAAATTCATCGACAGACTAAAGAAACCTTTAAATTTCAAGATCGTCTTCGAATACCTCCCAATTCTGGATATTGTCTGGTATAGATGGACTATATCTTAACTCAACATCATATTTGATCTTAGGTGGAAGAGGGATCCTAAACAGACTAGCTGAGACAGCTAAGAATTTGGCCAAGATATTTTACTCTCTTGGAATATAAGAAATGTTGAAAGCTCAGAAGAAATTATCAATCAGGTCCCACACCTCATCTCTGTAACTCCTGAGCTGAGGATGCTTAGCTTGATAATAATTTCTGACTTCCTGGATTATCAACTCAGCATCTCCGAATACTGCTACCCCCTCAATTCCCATGTCTCTTGCAACCGTCAAACCCAGAACAAGAGCTTCATATTCTACCACATTGTTGGTAACTTGAAATTCTAGCTTGTATGACAGGGATATGGTTTCTTGACAAGGCGACACAAAAACCACTCCAGCGACAACGCCTTCACTAGAAGAAGCTCCGTCGAAGAACATTTTCCAAAAAGAGGTGGTTGGAGGAGGTATCTCATGATTAAAAATAGGTTTCTTTCTGATTTGAAAAGGGGTTTCAAGAGTATCAGTGAGCTTCAATAAACTAGACCCCAAATCAGTGTCAAGTGAAAAGATAGGATGATTGGTGGGATTTGCTTCATCACTAACAATGTAAGCCAGTTGAGCTTCTCTGTGCAACCTCCTGTGTTCCCCTCCGAAGACTAGAATGGTGGCATATGTGAGGTCCATCTGTAATGCTCCTCCAAGTCTTTTAATCCAAGATCTTGACAATAACATGCCGAACTTGGGGGGAACATCAGCTACTACAATGTCCATGACCACACTTTTCATTGGTAGCTGAAATAAAGAGACCACCAAGTCTTTGATGACTTTGAGGCATTGCACCCTCCTTGAATCAAAAGAGTACAAATCATGATAATCCTTTGTCACTTCCAGTCCCAATTCTTCCATGACTATTTTGGGCATAAGGTTGTGGGAAGCTTCTGAATCCATGAGGCATTTATGCAGCACCTTATCATGTATATTCAGGGATGTGTAGAAGGGAGGGGATGAATCATCTCTGTCTTCTACCATGGGACCTAGTACAACTATTGTATTTTCATCTTGAAGATTTATTGAGTCTGTGGAAAGCTGGGGGGACTCTGTTTGTAGCAGCTTGAAGAGGGACCTCTTGAAATTCTCATTTTTAACTAGTTTTGAGAGGGGTACAAGAATCCTAATTTTTTGAATTTCGTGTTCAAAATTGAACGAGGACAGAGGCTTAGGAGCTTCCCTTACCTTAGAGACAGGTTCCTGGGATACTAGTGAAGTGTTCTAAATTTTCTTTTGTTTAGTAGCAATCGTTGTAGCTTTAGTAGGCCTTTCTTCTATGAGGGGTTGATCCTGGTTATCAAAATTTCCATCCTTCTGATTTGACCTGAGATGCTATCTATTAGGCATGTCCTTGGCATTTTCCTCTTTTCCCAGCTCACTGATTTGATTGTTCATCATGGACTCTTCATATGCATATTGAGTCAAGTGGGGAAAAGGGGAAGTGTCTTCAATACAGTGAATTTCAGGGTCGAGCTCTTCTATCTCCTCTCCTTCCTCATGATCAACTAGGTTGTTTTGGAGAGGGCTTTGAATCCTTTGATCATATCTGTCTCTACTTCTTTGTTCCCTTCGGAAGACCTATGGCACATTGTTACTAGGCCTCCTGAAGCCACTATTATCATCATTTTGAGAATTTATGTACATGGGCTTTCCTTCTAACTCCCACCTTTCCATCCTAGCGGAGAGTGATTTTAGAACTTTAGTTGTTTCATCTACTTGAAGAGGAAGGGGAGAGGAATTGGATGGGGAGGCTTCAGGTCTCTTCCTGGATGTGTCTCTATCAACAGTATTCCTGAGTCGGTTAATAGCCAATATGTTGGATTATACCTCCATGGCTGGATCTTGCATGTGAGCCAGAGTAGTGGCTCTCCTTTCCCGCAATAGAAGGCAAAAATCGAGATCAAAGGCAATAGAGTAAGTGATTTTAGCAGAGGATTATGAGGGTTTTATCTCAGCGGGGATCTTATTATACATTTTATTGAATCCCTTGGAGAAGTCAGAGACAAACTCTCCTTCATTTCTCTTCAGAGACCCAAACTCTGTCATGTAATACATGAAGTATTTTTTGTCTCCCCATTATCTCAAAAAGGAATTATCCAAAGCCTCAATCCCATTAATAGATCCAGGAGGCAGGGCCTTAAACCACTTTCTAACCTCACCTTGAAGGCTATGGACAAAATCCCTCATCCATACATCTGCATGCATGATAACATTGTCATCTGTAAAAATGTAAAATTCTTCAAGGTGCTCTTTTGCAGTTATATCCCCTTCGCCTATAAACTTGGGCAGCTACTTGAGGTAGCCATCTATTGGAAGGGCATTTAGAAGCTAAGGTAACATAAGGGGAGCATACCTAGTAGCTATTATAGCCTCCATTTTTTTCATGGAGCATTTTTCTCCTACCATAAAATATTAGGTGGGGGAGAGCTCGGGGGAGAAGGAGTTCGAATAGGGGATACTGGAAATGAGATTCTAGGAAGAAGGGGAAACAATGGGGGATTTAGAGAGGAGGCTAAGCGGCTTGAGTCAACAGATTCTTCTCTCTGTGTAGTTTCAGTAATAGTAATAAGAGGAGGGGTGGTAAAACTAGGAGTAGGGAAATTTCTTGTGGTCCTAGGTCTATGCCAAGGTATAACTTCAGGGGAGAGAGGAGTGACAAGGATTTCTCCCTCCAATGCCAGACCAGGAGGGGAAAACTCAGCAGGAACACTCCCAAAATTTAGAAAACGGGAAACTTCCAAAAAAGGTCTGCTAGGAAGCTAAGAATAAGTAAATGGAGTTTCTATAGAAGGAGATGGCATATTACTTGGTTCAGCCGCTGGAGTTTCTCCTTCAAAGGCCTTTCATTTTCTAATAATCACCTCTAGATCAGCTTCAAGTGTGGCTAGAGGCATCTATGGATGGGACCGTGTGTGTCTACCTCTGGAAGCCACAATTAAAACAATAGGTTCATCACAGTGGAGTTGTCATAATGGAGTCGCCAGGTGCACAATAGAAATCTTCAAGGGCTCTGATGCCTGATGCACCTTCAGAATCAGAGGCTCAATGTTGTTCAATCTCAGGGAAAATTTTCAACTTCGTCCTTGGCAATGGCACCATAAATGTTAGCATCAGAAATCACTCCTAGATTGCAGTAGGAGCAGAGCCTGACACCGATCAATTTATGTCACAAATTGTTTGTAAAAGGTGATCAAATTTAAGAAAACTCACGATCATATCATTCCAACACAGAAGACTGGGTTGGGACAATAGAGACATGCGAGGCCTTGACCTAACTTAAGCCAGTAATGTGATAAGTGGTGAGTAAGAAGGAGAAAGGAAATAAAGTATGCTCTGGACATCCGGTCGTCCAACAGAATTTACAAAGGGGAAAGCCTCGGATATGAGATTCTCTCAGAGCCGAAAAAACTTCAAGTTAAACCTAAAAAATATTGCATAACTAATATAATCAAAACATGCATCATACAGCTATGCAACACCCGACTGGATTCTCCATGCCCGATCTTTCAAGTTCAAAGGAAAAGTAAAAGAAGAAGTTGGCTGCCATTAAACAAGAAGTCTCAAATGCTCCTCTATAACCAGATAACCAGAGGCTATGATAAATCTTTACAGTCAGGAGCTATTCTCTACCATCGATAGATACAAAAATGGAAAAAATGCCTACATATACTTGGGACTGACTTCGTCGCTGAAAGTGCGATCACATCCTGAGTTCAATGCTTAACATTGAGGAGATTCTTTGTCAGGCGGCACATGCAGACATTGAGCAGACTGCCCATGCAATCGTTTGTCAGATGCTATCTTTGTCAGGATGAATTGACAGCCTGCTTCTGTCGAGCTGCAGATATACCATGTAAATCAACATTTAATTGTCAACCCGGGAAGGTAGACTTAGAGGAACCAGCACAGGAAATGCAGGGCTGAAGAGGGGGTTTAAAGGATGCCAAGCTACTCTCCGAACTGCTAAAAGAAACTCACTGGAAAGAGCTACTGTACCCTACTCTGTTCTGTCGGTACTCGGTACTACTCTGTACTAACCAGTACTGTTATGTATATGCATGTAAAAGATAAACTGAAAACAACTAAGTTCTTGCTACTTATCACTCCACACAACTCAGCAACCATCCTATGAAACTTCCTATTGTAATCAAATGAAACTTCTTTATCTCATGAGATATCAGACTAGTTCCTGAATGTTAGGCAGTCTAAATGTGAAAACTGAAG
>JASDQU010256916.1:0-10154 GCA_032191745.1 Picea mariana
GATTTGGGTTTCCACGTAAAACACTGGTGTACTGTGTATGTGTATGATTGTTCATTTGTTCATTTCTTATTTACTCTGCAGTTATTGGATAATAATGCTTCATTGATATAACACTTGGATTATATGGTTAAATTGCTCTATTACTGATTCACCCCCCCTCTCAGTAATCCAACAAAGAAAGACAGAAGAATGACATCAGGAAGCAAAGTAGGCACTGTTACACCCAACTCATCTCATCCCATTGAGAATTCAGTAACATAAAAGTCTGTCGTAGGGGAATCTACTACATCACGGAAGAGGAAAGCCACTCAATCCCAGAAAATGATCCCTACCTCGATTGAAAAGAATAAAGACAAAAGGAAGAATCTAAGCTAGGAGGTTGACCAGACAACGTTCCTGAAGCAACCATGGAGGTGTCATTAGAACCAGCCAACCAAGTAGAGAAGGCCCCTGACCTCAGTTTACAATGCAAGAAAAGGTCTACACAGTCTATCTTAGTCCTGCGCCCTAAAGACCAACTATCATGAAGTAAGAAACAAAAGAAAGAGGAAATAGATCAACAGGAGATTTCATGAAAGACAACTGTCAAATCCCCTCTAGAATCCCCTAAAGAATTGAAAAATATTCTGGAGGAAGTTATTCCGTATTCCCAAGAACTGGTTGGTGAATTGAAAGAAACTGCTAAGGTGACAAGTGGAAATACAAAGAAGCTTGAAAGAGAGAAGGCATAGATTCAAGAACCTACGCCTCAATCTTCCAGGGTAGAAACACGAGCTAGTCTGCAGAAGCAAACCCCATAATTCACAAATCAAGGCCTCCAGATTGGGATTAAATCAACACAAAAGGAAAAGCTGGCCAGGCCCATGACCAATGTTAAGATTAGGAAAATAAAGTTGTTTGAGGAAACTCCTATCCCTATCAGCAAATCTAAGAAAGTTTCACTGCCCACACGAAGGACCACTAGAAGCATGTCCAAACAAGTGATAGTTCCAAATATACCTTCTCTTCAAGGGGAACCTATGGATATTCCAAGTTCTCCAGAAAGGGGAAGTGGTTGTGGGGTTACAACAATAAGTGAGATAAAAGGGTTGGTAACAGAGACGCTGAGGGGTTTGAGAAAAGAAAAAGAAGCCCAAGAGGAGGTGACTAAGGAAGTAATCACACCTAGCCCAGACAAGTCCCTAATAAAACAAAAATTGACAGCAGAGGTTGAGAGGCTAAAGCGAGAAGTTGAATAGTACAAGGTATTGGACAGGCATATCAAGGCATAGAATGCACAATTGAAAGAACAACATGCAGAGGTCTCTACAAAACTCAACAAGGTCCTATGATTGATCCAGTACACTAGGGTGATCAAGAAGGAATTGAGGAGTGAAGTTTCTAGTTTTAACATCCTGCAACCTGAGAAATAACAGAGAAGGATCCAATTTTGCAGAATTTTTGGGTATCATTTTTTATAATGTTGCATGAGGACATGAAACAACTTCAACATGGGGGAAATGTTGAGTTCCTCTTTTGACATAAATAATGCCCTATATTACCTTGTATCTAATCCTTTTCGCCTATGCTATGAGCCTATACTTGACTATTTTCCCTCCACACACATACCTAATGATTGTGTTCATGATCACAAGGGGTAATTGATGATTTAAAGTATGTTTTGTTTAAATTTCTTGAATTAATTCGATTAAAGTGTTCTATTTTGTATAGTCCTAATAGTTTGACTCATGAGCAACTTATCCAGTACTTGCGCTATTCCGGTACTGTCATACATCATGCAATTCGGCACTAAAGCTATTCCGGTACCCAAGGAAGTTTTGATTTGGTACTATGTTTCGTATCCATTCCGGTATTGTCTGCTCTGCATCCATTCCAATACTAGACTCCCGACTATGTGTATTCTAGTACCAAAACCTCTATTTCCAGAATGCGCTAGTTGGATCAGTAGGGTGGTGAAGATTTTGAGAAGGCAATTGAACATAAGCTCCCAAATTAGTTTTCCAGAATACGAGAGACTCCATTGCTCATGCACTGCGTTTCATGAGGATGGAATCGATTCCTAGAAATTCGATGTAGATATCAACTGTAAAATATCTCAAACTGTTTAATGCTTATCAATAGATATTGATTGTATCAAGTTACATTATATAAGGAATGTTGTATATATGATAGTTAGTGGATAATAAGGAATGTAACAAAGTATGCTATCAGAACCAGACGATACCTATCGTTTTTATGTATGAAGTAAAAGACTGTTGATCCAATTTACCAGTTGAATTAATGCAAAAGATATTTTATGTCAATTATTGAATGTGAGTGAAAAGCTTTAGTCTGTTACTTTCTTAAGAGGTTCCTTGTTGTTTCGGCAAGGGCCCATCGCTGCAACCAAGGTAAACCTCCTTGTATACGTTCTGTGTGTTTGTGTGGATATTTTACAACAATATGTGTGTGTGATTGATCTTTAATTTATTTTCAAAGTTCAACATTGAGTTAATCGTTTTGGACTAGTGTGAATAAGTAGGTGCTAGATCGAATAGGTATTTCAGTCTCAGATGTTGAAGATGGCCATTTAATTATTTGAAGCGTGGGAATGATATCTTGAGTGTATGATTGCAGTAGATTTAGTATATCAAGGAATCATAAGACTTTATATCTCATCTTAATGCTCTGCAATAAAGTCTCTTAGTTATACTGGATATTCCTTGTGATGGTTTGATTGAATTACATGAAGTTGGAGTTGGTTTTGATTTCAAGAGTGATTGGAATTGATTGCTAGTTACTATTTTGATTGCTATAGGAGACAAGTTTCTTAAGTTCATCCCTTTAATTAAGGAGCCTGAAATGAACATACTTGTTTCTTTAGGACAACATCTCTTTGATTGGCTGTTTGTTTAAGTTTCATTATTAGTTTTCTCTTCTAAGTTCAAAGATATTTGATGTATTTAAAAATCTTAGAAACATAGTTTTTATGTTGTTAATTATTTCCTATATGCGACAGACTTAGGTAGGTTACCTATTCTCGGCACATATAGTGTAACAACTCTTTTGATTACGAATCCTAGATTGAAATTTAAATGAGTGTAAGATATTGTTGACAAGCAAATTTGACTTGCCATCAACTGGAAGAATAAATCCGGTCTAGGGTTGTCTAAATAACCCAATCCGTTTGGTGTAACCTATTCTGATGGGTTTAAGGGCTCTGTTAGCCAACTAGGGTCCTAAAGAAAGAAAAATGAAATAAACTAACTAAATAAATTAAATAAATAAAATATTCTAACAATCGACACAATAATTACAAATGTTTATCTAAGAATGTGAGTATACAAATGATTATGAACAGTTTATATACAGTTTACAAGGTTTGCGTGAAATCTTGTGAAAATGATTGTTTGATAAAATTTTTGAATCAAATATGAACAACACTTTTTTTTTTTTGAAGATATTAAACAAATAAACACTAAATGAATATGATTGAAACAACGATACATAAACAGTCAAAGATAATTAATGTAATCATTGTTTCATTAATAATTAATTTAACTAAATAACACACAGACTAACCTGTAGCTGATCAGCGAAACTAGTATTATCTTTCTTTGTTGTATGAGCTCCTGTCTGTACTGTTTTTAAGGGAAACCTATAACAGTACAATACTAGCATTTCCATAATATATTCAAAGAAGTATTTGATATTGGAGTAAATTAATAACAACAGGAAGACAACTAATCAATAATCATGTGATCTTAAGATAATCAATATTTAAGAACGAAATAAAACTCAATTTTGAGTATTGATATTATCCATCATTGAACATTAGAAATAAATTCCACAATAATCAAATTATCGATTGATCACACCTAAAAAATGGAATAAGAAATTATGGACAACATATAACATTTAATAGTATGAAAATACCATATGATGAAAAGCTAAAGAGAAAATCAACCATAATAACATTCTCATAATACAACTGTAATGAAAGAACAAAATGAAATAAACATCACATAGGCCTAAAGCCAAAGATGAATTGCTTTCCCATATTCTTTCTCAAAATCACATGCCCATATTGTAGTTCTGGAAGAATTTTTAAGGTAATAGACTCTTAAAGATTGAAAAAATTAATACATAAATGATAACAATTAACCATGTATTGATAAAATAGAATAAAGCTAATTTAAATCAATGCATAATCAATTATTCAAAGAATATGAAGATATTATAACGAAAATAAAACCATTTTACTCACAGGACAAAAGCCATTAAGCAACCTGGAATTTCATATTCTTCTTTGAAAATACTTGTCCATTCTCCCAAAGATTCCAACCATCAGTTACTCCATTTGAAAAGAAGAAAAGTTTACAAAATAAATAATATACAAAATAGAAATGATTAAAATCCTCCTCTCAATTTCTTGGATCCCCTTGGCTCTAAAATTTCTCATATATTTATATAATGAATGAAGAGTATGGGCATCACTATTAATTTTCGCCACCTAAAATTTTTCTCGTAAAAAGACATCAATGTCTCTCACATCGTGCATTTTTTTTTGGAAAATATCTAAGAGGAAGGTAAATGGGTCCATTTGGGTTTCGGGTTTTCAACCGTTTCTTCAAATTCCTCACGGTTTGGATGCAATCAGTCCTACAAAATCACCTTTCTGATCTTGACGCCTTTCCAAATTTTATCTGTTGCTCATAAAATTATTTGTAGCAATCCAATATTATTTTTGGATCAATCATATTGAACGTATTTGGATAATAAAATCAAGCCATGATCAGATCTGTATCAAATATTTGATAATAGAAACCCGTGAAACAAAAAGAAACCTAAATTAATAACTTAAAAATTGTGAATAAAACAAAATCTAGAATAATAAAATAAAAAATGAATTTAAACTAACTATAAGCTCTAAACAAACATTGTTTATAATTTCCTTTCAAATATGATCTTAAAATTCTAGAAGCTTCAAGTTAATGGAGAAGAGAAAAATATTAATTTTGGTTTTTTACAAAATCAAACAAATGATAGATAATTTTTTTTTTTTTTTTAATTATTATTTTTATTTTGAAATGAGATGCAAACTGAAAAAAAGAATTTAATTAATTAATATCACCAAATGATTTTATGAAAATGAGAAATCAACCAAGATACTATTTGATGAAGTACTAAACCCATTATTCAAAATAGTCAAACTTGCTAATGAGCAAAAAGAAATAACACATAATCATAATTTAAACGAAAGTAAACAGTTGATAAAAAATAACATTTTTGTTTAAATTGAGATTTCTATGCTCGTTTCTAAATTTTGACATATACTCTTGTAATGAATGTCTCATACTATAGTGAATGTCTTAAGTTTGTTTTAAAGCGAGCCAAGGTATGGAACTATTTGAAAATGTTGATTCTGTAGCTCATTATAATTATCAAGATTCTAATGGGGGCCCTTTAAATTTTGTAAAAATTTAAGGGGATTTGTTGGGGCCCAACAAATGGTGACTTATTGGGTGAAGCAATTATCTCTGATTTGGTAAGATTTCATCTCAGGAATAAAAGAATAAGACTGATAAAAGGATTTAAGCTCCCTGAAATAAATTCACTCTGATATCATATGGTATTAGGATAAGCTCAATGTTATAACCAGACAATAGAATTTTCTTTGTAGGGGATTATAAACTGAAATAATGTCTTAATCAAAGAGTCACGATGTTTATAAAATAACTTCAATACCATTGACAGAGCTACTGCTGCTAGCAGGCGTACATAGCCTCGATAGGGATGTCATTTAAGCCACTCAAATGCTTTAATCCCATCCAATAGTTGTATCCACATGATGTATACTTCCATAAAAGTTAATTTAAAAACATATACCTGCTACCTTTCGACCCGACATTGCTTCGTTTCCAGCAAGCCTATTCAGTACTCTGATGAAGTTGTGTTGGTATCATGTGTGCATTACCCGCTGCCAGTGAGCTTGTTCAGTACCCCGACGGATTTACACACACTTCCCACATATAAGTGCTTTCAAATCTTCTTATGCCACTTTTAAATAGTAATACAATTATAGATTTATTGATGACAAAGAGAGTGGGGTGTTACTAGAGGTTAATTGCAATACAGGTGAATAGTTGATCAAGTTATTTATTTGCTTTCAAAACTGGAAGTTTTATCATGGTTTACAGATTTTAGATTTCCTTTAAGAAATCATCTAAAGAATGGGGAAGAACTTAAAAGTGATTCCTTAAGAATATGGAGGGCGTAAAAAGTTTAAAGATCATCGTAATTCTCAAAGATTTAAACCATATCTCTAGTGTAATACTCCGACAAAGACAATTTGAGGACAAAATGAAAGTGACAATTGACTTAAATATCAATTGTCTGAGCTATATCTTAATATCAGGACCTCTTTTAACTATTTCAATTTGCTTGAAAAACACAAGTCTTAAAATAAATGCTTCCTTCGAAAATAACTCTTTGATTAGAAATATATTGATTCAAAAAGATAGATAAGAAGGAAACTCATTCAAAGCAATCAAAGAAAACAAAAAACACACAACAAACCAAATCAAATTTTGTTAATGGGATTCAAAATTAGAAGTACACAAAATCAAAACAGCAAAAGAAAAATTTTCAAGAAACGATTTTGGCCAAAGATAAACTTGAGCTTTTGGATCCACTAGCATCTCACTGTAAAATAAAGGAAGAAATAAATCATATAAAATATCATGTGCGAGCAAGTTCTTTTATTAATATAGTGATGCATGAGATGCTACTTTGACCAAGCATTATTATTCAAAATAAAAGAGACTAAAAGAAAATAGAAAAATCCTTATTAATATGAGTGCAGTCCTACTCGTGGCACCTTGGGTTAGGGTTGAATTGATAGTTCAAATTTACTTATCTCTTTACTTTCCATTTACAATTTTCATGATGATACTGCGTTTTTGAAAAGAAATATTCAATGAAAAGCAGAGAGAAAAATATTTAAAGTGGGCTTCCCTGAATACATTCATATTATGGTTCTATTGGTGTACCCACTTGTGTTCATAACTGCATTATTACACAAAGAAATATTGAGAAATAAAACTAAAGGAAACCTACTCCTAAACCTACTCTTAACTACTAAATAGATCAAAACGCTAAGTAAAATCATATTTCCAATGCAATCACAAGATAATCTTCAATCTTGCAAGGCATAGAAAGTCAAAAATCAGAATAAAAGAATGTAGTATTTGCAGATACAAAAGAAATATGTCATGCTTACCTCTTATATATTCTTTTAAAAACAAAACAAGCATGACCTTACCATTATTTTGAGACTTCTTGATGTATGAATCCTCCAACCATTCTGTAATTTGGTCGTGATATGGATCATAATGGCATGGAAGAGTATAAGTAAGTTTGGAAAACTTGTCAGTATCATGGGGACCTAACATAACCATCAACCAAGGCCAAAGTCCCCCATCCTCCTGACAATTCTCCAAGTGTTCATCAATTTCTTCACACGAAGGATCTAACAGAATCATGTCATGCTTACTTCCTAGATATTTAGGTAAAAACAAAGCAAGCACAACTTTAAGTTTATTATGAACATTTTTCAGATACGAATCTTCAATCCATTCTAAGATCTTGTCATAAAAATTAGGATGCAAAATATGCTTTTGATGAAATGGATATATCAATGGGGAACACATCATAAGAGGATTCATGACATCAATTAGATTATTGGTTTGAATGCTTCCTTTGATGAGATTGATCGTTTCAAAATGTAAAGCATAAACATTAAAATTGAAACTAATCAAAGAACGAATGTGCAATGTAGAATATTCGATCTCCATAAGAATGAGTGCATTGTCTTTTTCAAAAATAAATCGTGTAAAATCATCTTGCAACATGTCCTTTTCCCATGTGAGTGATGAAAGTGAAAGAGCGTCAAATTCGATTTCATAAATGTTATGTTTGAAATTAATTTCACCAAATATTGACATATCTAAAAGATTAGATTGTGATGGAAAAAAGTACGATACCGTGGGTAAAATACTATGCACACCAGAATCTAAGAAGAGATTGAGATATAAAGAGTAAAATGAATTAGAAATGAGCACATGAAAATATTCTCTTGAGCTATGATAATTAACAATGGTATTCTCAAGACATTCATATTCACTTGCCTTAATACTTTCACTCTCTTTTGGTGATAAATCCTTCAACATAATACAATCATCTAAATTTGCCTCCTGTATGATAGATAATTCAAAACTTTCACAACAAACATCTGATCTTTCTTGTGGATAAGGTATGATTTGTAGATGAGGGTTTAAGGTTTCTTCTTCCAATTGCAGATCTACATTTCTAATCAGTTTCATTGGAATGTTAGAATGCTTAAGATCATTTTTGTCACCTAAGTGTTCTTCAATAACTAAATTTAAGTACTGATTAGAGCAAGGGTTAGAAGAATATGCACATTCATCTTGACCCAACATCAAATCTTCTTCCACGATGGTCAAGGAATGAATATACAATGATTCAAAGGAAAAACCAATTTGATTGTCAGTAAGAACATTTTTAATAGATTCTACCTCCCTTGCTTGTTCAAAATTTTTGGATGGATTCCTTTCATCCTCCAAACAAAATTCTTCTTGCAATTGAGAGGTAGGATTTGCAACTGATTCATCATTCTCTATTGAATGTGACTGGATGAAAGGGATGCAAGCATCATAGATGAGATTTAGTACAAATGACATGTCATCAAGATTAAATTTACAGAATACATCATGGATTCTTGTTGAAAAGTATTCTGAAGATGAATTTCCATTGATTAGTAAAGTCTAAAATATTTCACATAATTGATTGTAATCATAGTTTTCAAAAGAATCTAAAAATTCATCTACAAACTGAAACCAATCAATAATGTGATATGATGGAAAAGACTCAAACCAATGTTTAATCCGACCCCTAAAATTAAAAGCAAACAATCTGCACAAAACCTTTAAATCAGAAATATCATGCTTGATGAATTCACACCAAAACTTATTAATATGGTATTTTGTAGATACATTCCCCCCACCATCAAAAGTGAGTTTGGACAAGAGAGAGACTGTCTTGTTGGGAATATCAGGTAATGAAAAGTGGAAAGCATGTTCCAACATAGTGATTTGGGGAGCCATGGGAAATTAATTAAATTCGAAACAAAGACTCCTATAAGGCCAACTTGTCAGTCTGGACTACCTTCTAGCGCATTTCAAGATGACACACAAAAAAAATTATAAATCTGGAATTATGACAGGCTGAGGGGTAAAACATTTAATCATTAAATTTACCTTGGCCCTCCTTCTAGCGCCATTTGTTGACGGACAAATTTGACTTGCCATCAACTAGAAGAATAGATCCGGTTCGGGGTTGTCTAAATAACCCAAGCCGTTTGGTGTAACCTATTCTGACGGGTTTAATGGCTCTGTTAGCCAACTAGAGTCCTAAAGATAGAAAAATGAAATAAAATAACTAAAGAAAAGATTCTAACAATCGACACAATAATTACAAATGTTTATCTGAGAATGTGAATATATAAATGATTATGAACATTTTATATATAGTTTACAAGGTTTGCATGAAATCTTGTGAAAATGATTGTTTGATAAAGTTTTTGAATCAAATATGAACAACACTTTTTTTTTTTTAAAGATATTAAACAAATAAATACTAAATGAATACGATTGAAACAACGACACATAAATAGTCAAAGCTAATTAATGTAATCATTGTTTCATTAATAATTAATTTAACTATTAATTTCCGCCACCTGAAATTTTCCCCAGGTAAATGGGTCCATTTAGGTTTTGGGTTTTCAATCGTTTCTTCAAATTCCTCACGGTTTGGCTGCAATTAGTCCTGCAAAATTGTCTTTCTGATCTTGACGCCTTTCCAAATTTTATCTATTATTGCTCATAAAATTATTTGTAGCAATCCAATATTATTTTTGGATCAATCATATTGAACGTATTTGGATAATAAAATCAAGCCATGATCAGATCTGTATCAAAAATTTGATAATAGAAACCTGTGAAACAAAAATAAACCTAAATTAATAACCTAAAAATTGTGAATAAAACAAAATCTAGAACAATAAAATAAAAAATGAATTTAAACTAACTATAAGT
>JASDQU010256923.1:0-11542 GCA_032191745.1 Picea mariana
CGACAACAAAATTTGTATCCTTCCCGTTGGACATGGTTAACCCTTCAATGAAATTCTTCAAGATCTCTTCCCATTTTTGGTCAGGAATGTGTAGAGGATGAAGTAATCCTAGATTCATAACATTTTCATTTTTATTTCTTTGACATATGTTACATTTGACAACAAATTTTTGAATATCCTTGTTCATTCCCTTCCAATAGAATGATTTTTGTGTGATATAGTAGGTTTCAAAGAAGGCTACATGTCCTTATGTTGGGGAGTTGTGTGACTCTTTTAAGAGTTTAATTTTAAATTTTGATTACGGAATTAAATAGATTATGTCCTTATACCATAAAATGTCATTTTTCCATTCAAATTTGGGGTTTTGGTCTAGATTGTTGATTATTGAATTAGATTCAGGGTCTTTGGCATATTCAACTCAGATTTCATCTAAGCAATCAGGAATTAATAATGTTGTTGCATATGCCCTTACTTCCTCATATTTTCGTGATAATGAATCAACAACTACACTGTCCTTCCCCTTTTCTTGCATTATTTCCATATCGAAAGTGGAAAGTTTTTCCATCCATTTTTGTTGTTCGGTGGACATCGTTTTTTTCTATAGTATATATTGAAAATTGTTATCCCCTAGCTTAGGGATAAATAAGGAGATTATGTCTTGAGGCCCACATGTCCTAGACATGGAGTACCGAGAGCCATATTGACTTGAGCCTAGCTCTGGAGGGCCCATCTTTCATCTTCAACGCCTCCACCTTGTCAACAACAGCAACATCTATCACATCGGCCTGGTCCTTCAGCAACAATGGGTCTTGCTCCATGAGGTAATGAGTCCAAGTATCATGGTATGTTTCACTGTGATTCTCAAAACATTTGAATGTGTGCATTTAATTATTTTTACTTCCGACGTGTGCTTGGACTTTATTCCTTTCCACTTGTCCACACCTGGGGGGGAATGACATGATGCCCTAGCAAGTTTGTTCTCTTAGGATTTGAATTGCCACTGGGTGGGTTTATGAAAGGTCATCATCCATTCCCACCATACTTATCACTTTTTGTCATTTTCCCTCTCATCCATCCCATACATGGGTTCAGGCATTGGGTTTTCCAAGCTAGCAAAGGGTTGTACCTTGCCTTGTGGGAAGAAGGGGCTAAAGGCTCAGAGGGTAAAAGTAGTTGGCAAAAGATAAAAGACAAAAGAACAAAACCTTCATATGCTTCACCCAGGGATCCCCAAGAAATCAATAAAAGGATTCTCGGCAATAAATAGAGGGACTCATAAAATAATAAAATCAATACCTAGTTGAAGGATAATGGGTCTCATCATATGCCAACCTATTAGGTCCATGGGTATGTAGCGGTATGAAACTACCATTCAGCTAGTCACTACACCAGAGTAGTGGCTCTTGGTGGCATAGCCAAGAGAAAGGGGTTCTCATCACGATTCAGCCTTCTCATCTCCGTGAAATGCTTGTGGGTAACATTGTCACCACTAGTCACCACGCTAGGGCAGTGTCCCCTAACTAGTCTCTTGAAAGAAAAAGAAATAAGATAAAAAGATAAAAGGCATTGAATGGGATTGGAAACATTTTCATCCATGAAAAGGTGCAGCTCACTCTCTTCAAAGGAACCCACAGGTAAGCCATACATTCCTTTGTCATCACTGCACCCATTGCTCAAACATCCCTCACCACCTCATCCACTTACATGGCCTAGATTGGTATTCACCTGGAAACATCCCATGTCCAATGAGAATTATCCCAATAGGACTTCATGACGTCCTCTCCAAACATGGCTTGTAGAATAGCATAACATATTTGAGCACTTGTCTGGGAAAGGGGGTTTTATGCACATGTTTAGATAACTTGATTATTAGATGTGATTGGCATTGCTATGATCCCTGTGAATTATGAGCCCATGGAGGGAGTACTTGTTTTTGTTGCAGGGCCACACACGATGAATAGGTACGCATGGGGAGATGATTAGTTCTCACCTCCATAGGGATAAAATTCCACTAGATGGATGCTGAGACCCCAGCCAGGGGAAGAGACAGATCAAAAGTTTGCACTAGAGAGAGAGGAGGACGTTCCACCAGAGACAACCTGGAAGGCCTGGACCCAAGGGGGTCTTTCCCTCCTACTATGATATTGGCCTTGAAAGGCCCATGATGTCACCAACATTTGATGGACACTTTGGAGGCAGTTTTGTGCCAAGTGGCACGTGTGGCTTGGTCCAGAGGCCTTGGGAAGCCTAACGTTTTGCTTCTAGAGGCCAATGTTTCACCAAATAGACCTAACGCCACCCTGAAGGGGAATGATGTCACCTATTCTGGTTGATTTAGGGTTTAAAATGTCATTTTTATGTAAAACCTGGATATTACTTGTAAACTGGCCATGTCGGCCTTTTTGACCTAATTCTAGTCATTATAACTATATAAATAAGGGATTTTCCCTTGTATTATTTCATCATATTTCACTCACACTTAAGTGGGGCCTGAAATTTGTGCCCTAATTAGGGTTACTTAGCTGAAATTTAGTGCGCACTTATTGAAGGAAGCTATTTTCTGAGTATTTTGGAATTTTTCTTGGTGGAAGTGTTCAACTAGGCTATTTGCTAGATGATTCTTGGTGAACGTAAGTAAATTTTCTGCAATTCTTCTTCCTTGAATGGTTATGGTTGTATTTATCTTGCACTTATTCTAATATTATGAAATTGCTATCTTAAAACCCTAGGAGGCTAAAGCACATGTTATTGTCCTTGCCTTAATAACTTTCACCTACTAGATTATGCTAGAAAACCGATTTTTTTGAAGCTTTTTGCTAAGGGCCTTGCCATTGCAAAACCCTATCACCTTTTTCTTCATCTAGCCATCATCTACTTCATCCTTAAGCTAAAGAAGGAGGAAAAATACTAGGGCCTATGGTTACCTACTTCCTAGTAGCCATTTTCCCCCTAGGGTTTGGTGATTGAAGCCTTGGGCTACAAACACTTCAATTATTGACCCTCTTGTCTCTAGCTCTCTTATTATCATTTATTCCTTCAAGATTTTTCACTGCTTAAAAAGACTCCATTTACCCCAAAAACATTGATCTAAGCCTTACGATTGAGTGATTGACAAAAACTACTATCAAAACCTTTACCTTAAGCTCTCTACTAACTACTCCTAACCTTTGAATAGTCTAATCTACTAACCTATTTGTTGTTGTTACTAAAGTAAGCTACAACCATCTATTGCAGCATTAAAAGCACCTAAAAGAAATTATGAAGTTGATTTATACACTACTTGATTTGCTTTCGACAAATGCTAGTACTTTGTTATTATTGAGTAATTATTCTTGGTCATTGTGAAGCCATTTCAAGGCTTTTATTGTGAAGCAATCATCTCATAAACATTGCTGCTATAAAATTATGTTTGGTTCATCATATATCAACTATTGCTTTTATTGATAAATTCCATGGTTTTATGAAGTACTAACAACAAGTTGTGCTTGCAAAAGATATATTTCCTTGTTGCTTTGTTCTAGGCGGGTTCATCTTAATACTTCATCACTTCATTGGGAAAAACCCTGGGAACTTTTTATCAGTGTGAGTTGTGAGAGGATTTTTTATAGACACTTTAACCTTTGCCTTCTCAAACCCCCGGGTCATTGGGGACGTCTCCCCTGGGCCATCAACCCTAAATAGAAAGAGGTATCATGTTGAGGTGACAGTGATAAGATAACCTCATGTTATGCCAATTTGCCTTCCTTTAACCTTTCCCTTTGGAATAAGTGCAAATTGTGTGATAACATTTTGGTATCGTTGTCGGAGAGCACTGAGTCAATTCTCCTCAAAGACGACACTTCTTAGTAAGCCTCTCCTCAAAAATCTTTACTTTTCAAAGCTTACCTGGCGACTCCACTGAGGGTGATCCCCTCATTCCTTTCATAGTTTCAAGAAAATTATCTGGCGACTCCGCTAACGTTTTCCAAGGTGCCACCTTACTTTCAATTCTGTGATATTTACAAGTTATGGGATCATGGGGCCCTGGGAACAAGTGTATCTACTATTGATTTCAAAAAAATTCAAGGATACCAGAATTATTTTGATACAAAATGGTCAAGCAACTCTCCAATATTTGGAGGCCTCCCAATTACTCACATTGTGGAATTCTTGAAGTATATAAGCGAGATAGAATTGGGAGCGGAGGATGTTTTGGTAAAATTATTCATATTGTCTCTCTTTTTGCAAGATTGGTTTAAGAGTTGCTGCGAAAATAATGGTATTTCATCTTTCGTAGACCTCATCAATAGGTTTATCGAGTTTGTGAAACCCCAATTCCTTACATATGAAGATGCCCTTAAGGATCTCGTAGTAGCCCTAGAGGATGAAGGATTCACCACTGAGAGTGTGGGAGATCTTAGGGATGTGTACCTTACTCAATACCAAGAACCCTCAATAGAAGAAGAAATTTATGAAGAAAATTCTTAACCCCTTGAAGAGGAGCAAGATTTTCCCATGATTCCATGGAATGCAGTGAACATTTAACTAGAGAAGTGAATTATGAGTATGAAGCACTGGTAACCACTCCTTCGTTCGATGAATCTCTCCAAGATCCTACCTCTCCTGCACAATATGAAGAGAATGAGGTGAGTCATTTTCCTTTCTAGTTTTTTGATGACACCTTGTTTAATGATTCAGAAGGTGAAGAAGTAAAGGAACCCTTGGAAGAGCTAGCTCCTTCATTGTYTGATGAAGACGAAGAGATGAGTCTTGGGGATGGTGTACTRGACCCTCTTCCATTTAATGAAGTCATCTAAGCCATTGGTGCTCCTGCACAACAAGAAGTGAGCACTGTAAGGTACTTCCCTTTCYAGAATTTTGATTATGCTTTGTTTTATGATTTGGAAAGAGAAGAGGTGCTAGAGGATCCCTTGGATGCATTAAATCCTTCATGTTATGATAAAGGTAATGACATTGTTGATAATATTGATGATTTCATACATGCTGGAAGGTGTAAGTGGGATGTGATTGGTTCTAATAAAGATCCCATTTACGATATTGAGGGTCATTTCCAAAAATTGCCTTTACAACTATCATATGAGGTTACTAATTTTGACAATTGGCAACAAGGAGATGGTATGATTACAAACCTGTTTCAGACACACAAGGATGACCTGGTGCGATATTCTCCTAGTGAATTTCGGTTATACCTTGAGGATTTTGATGATTATTCCTCTGAGCACTTGGATTTATTCCATGAAGAAGATTATCAACCACCATTGTGCTCAGATATTGATAGAGGTAAAAACATTGTTTTCCTAGAGAAGGATCCTTGTGACAATGTTTTCCAACCACCTTCAATTATTTTATCTTGTTGTTTCATTAAAGGGGTAGTTAGTTAGTATGTATTTTGTATTATGTTTCCTCTGAGGCAAACCCTAGAATTCAAGGGTAGGTTGAATACCTCAAGAAGAAGTATCTCATCTCAGTCTTTCAACCTTCCCTAAAGAATTTGTCAGTCATCTTCTAGGTCCTTGCTAGTCCCTTCCCAAACCTCAGATTGTGAAGATGTCCAAGGTAGAAAACCTTCAAACTCTTTGAGTCAGTCTTTTGAACCTTTGATTTTTTAAGATCCCTTTCTGATATGGATTGAGAATTTTCCTGAGATTATGGCTTGGCACAATTTTGTCCTTCCTTCCCTCCTCCATGAGCTAGACTTTATGATCTCTGATGATACAAAACATTTCTAACTCATGTGTTTTTTGTGCTTAACTTGTCATTGTTTTGGTTTATGATGAAGCACATAGGAAGGTATTATGAGACATTGCTAGGATGGCTTCATTGGTTATTTGACTACACCTAGCATTCAACCAACAAGTAAGTAGAGGTAAGTAGGTAGGCATTTTGCATTCATTGTATATACCATATGCATTTCATGCTAGAGTAGTTGTATTTACATTTGTATATATGCTTGTTTACTTTCATTTTTTGTACCATATATGAGACATGGGTGATATCACCACCCCAAATGATTACTAATGAATGTTTGTTGGCATCACGCAGGTCACATTTCATGCCAGAGATGTTGAGGTTCTCATGCGCTCTACAGTGAGCACATGTCCCCAAGTTGGAGCCAGAAGTTATCCCCTAGCCTAGGGATAACTAAGGAGATTATGTCTCAAGGCCCACGGGACCTAGACATGGAGTACCGAGAGCCATATTGACTCGATCCTGGCCCTGGAGAGCCCATCTTTCATCTTCAGCGCCTCTAACTTGTCAGCAGCAGCAATATCCATCCCATCGTCCTGGTCCTTCAACAGCAATGGGTCTTGCTCCATGAAGTAATGAGTTCGGGTATCATGGTATGTGTCACTATGATTCTCAAAACATTTGAATATGTGAATTTAATTCTTTTTTCTTCTAATGTGTGCTTGGACTTTATTCCTTTCCACTTGTCCACACCTTGGGGGGGAATGATAGGATTCCCTAGCAAGTTGGTTCTCTTAGGATTTGAATTACCACTGGGTAGGTTTATGAAAGTTCATCGTCCATTCCCACCATACTTATCAATTTTCATCATTTTCTCTCTCATCCATCTCCTACATTGCTTCAGGCATTGAGTTTTCCAAGCTAGCGAAGGGTTGTAACTTACCTTGTGGGAAGAAGTGGCTAAAGGCCCAGAGGGTAAAAGTAGCTGGAAAAATATAAAATCCAAAAGAAAAAAACCTTCAGATGCTTCGCCCAAGGATCCTCGAGAAAGAAATAAAAGGCTTCTCAACAAGAAATATGGGGACCCATAAAATAATAAAATCAAGACCTAGTTGGAGGATAGGGGTCTCATCACGATCCAGCCTATCAGGTGCATAGCCATGTAGCAGTATGACACTACCATTCAGCTGGTCACCACACCAGGGTAGTGGCTCTTGGTGGCATAGCCAAGAGAAAGGGGGTCTCAGCATGAGCCAGCCTTCCCATCTTCATGAAATGCTTGTGGGTAACATTGTCACCACTAGTCACCACGCCAAGGCAGTGTACCCTAACTAGTCTCTTGAAAGAAAAAGCAATAAGATAAAAATATAAAAGGCATTGAATGGGCTTGGAAACATTTTCATCCATGACAAGGTGCATCTCACCCTCTTCAGAGGCACCCACAGGTAAGCTATACATTCCCATGTCATCACTGCACCCATTGCTCAAACATCCCTCACCACCTCATCCACTTGCATGGACTGGATTGGTCTTCACCTGGAAACATCCCACGTCCAATGAGAATTATCCCATTAGGACTTCCTGACATCCTCTCCAAACCCAGCTTGTAGAATAGCATAATGTCTTTGAACACTTGTCCGGTAAAGGGGGTTTTATGCACATGTTTAGATAACTTGATTATTAGATGTTATTGGCATTGCTATGATCCATGTGACTTATGAACCCATGGAGGGTGTACTTGTTGTTTTTGTAGGTCCACACCTGATGGATAGGTACACATGGGGAGATGATTAGTTCGAACCTCCATAGGGATAAAATCCCACCAGATGGATGTCTAGACCCCATTCAGGGGCAGAGATAGATCAGAAGTTTGCACCAGAGAGAGAGGAGGATTTTCCACCATAGACACCTTGGTAGGCCTGGACCCAGGGGGGTCTTACCCTCCTACTATGATGTTGGCCTTCAAATTCCCATGACGTCGCCTCTATGACCCTTGCGTCACCAGCATTTGATGGACACTTTGGAAGCAGTTATGTGCCAAGTGGCACATGTGGCTTGGTCCAGAGGCCTTGGGAGGCCTAACGTTTTTCTCCTGGAGGCCAACATTTCACCAAAGATGCCTAAATTCACCCTAAAGGGGCATGTATCACCTATTATGCTTGATTTAGGGTTTAAATTTTCATTTTTATGTAAAAATTGGATATTACATGTAAACTAGCCATGTTGGCCTTTTTTACCTAATTATGGTCATTGTAACTGTATAAATAAGGGATTTTCCCTTGTATTATTTCATCATATTTCACTCACACCTAAGTGAGGTCTGAAATTTGTGCCCTAATTAGGGTTACTTGGCTGAAATTTAGTGCGCACTTCTTGAAGGAGGCTATTTTTGGAGTATTTTGGCATTTTTCTTGGTGGAAGTGTTCAACTAGGCTATTTGCTAGATGATTCTTGGTGAATGTAAGTAAATTTTCTGCAATTCTTCTTCGTTGAATGGATATGGTTGTATTTATCTTTCATTTATTCTAAGATTGTGAAATTGCTAGCTTAAAACCCTAGGAGGCTAAAGCACATGTTATTGTTCTTGCCTTAATAACTTTCACCTACTAGATTATTCTAGAAAACTGATTTTCTTGAAGCTTTTTGCTAAAGGCCTTGCCATTGCAACACCCTAGAACCTTTTTCTTCATATATCTATCATCTACTTCATCCTTGAGCTAAAGAAGGAGGAAACCTACTAGGGCCTAGGGTTACCTACTTCCTAGTAGCCATTTTCCCCCTAGGTTTTGGTGATTGAAGCCTTGGGCTACCAACACTTCAATTATTGACCCTCTTGTCTCTAGCTCTCTTATTATCATTTGTTCCTTCAAGATTTTCCACTGCCTAAAAAGATTCCATTTACCCTAAAAGCACTTATCTAAGCCTTACAATTGCGTGATTGACAAAAACTACTATAAAAACCTTTACCTTAAGCTCTCTACTAACTACTCCTAACCTTAGAATATTCTAATCTACTAACCTATTTGTTGTTGTTACTAAAGTAATCTATAACCATCTATTGCAGCATTAAAATCACGTAAAAGAAATTGTGAAGTTGATTTATACACTTCCTGATTTACTTCCGACAAATGCTAGTACTTTGTTATTATTGAGTAATTATTCTTGGTCATTGTGAAGCCATTTCAAGGATTTTATTGTGAATCAATCATCTCATAAACATTGTTGTTATAAAATTATGTTTTCTTCATCATATATCAACTATTGCTTTTATTGATAAAGTCCATGGTTTTATGAAGTACTAACAACAAGTTGTGCTTGCAAAATATATATTTCCTTGTTGCTTTGTTCTAGGCAGCTACATCTTAATACTTCATCACTTCATTGGTAAAAACCGTGGGACTTTTTTATCAGTGTGACTTGTGAGAGGGGATTTTTTATAGACACTTTAACATTTGCCTTCTCAAACCCCCAGGTCACCAAGGACGTCTCCCCTGGGCCATCAACCCTAAATAGGAAGGGGTATCTTGTTGACATGATGGTGATAGGATAACCTCTTGTTATGCCAATTTGCCTTCCTTTACCTTTCCCTTTGGAAAAAGTGAAAATTGTGCGATAAAAAAGATTATTGTGATCAGTTCGTATCAATAATTTTCTCCCTAAGAGATATTGTCACCACTTAGCTAATGCATGCATAATGGCTAACATCTCTTTATCATAGGTAGACTTTAACAATTCTCTTTTGTTGAACTTTCGACTTTCAAAAGCTATTGGGTAGCCATCTTGCCTTAACACTACTCCTAATCCAAATCTCAATTTATCACATTCTATTATAAAGGATTTTGCAAAATCAGGTGTTGTTAATACATGTGTGGATGATATAAACCTTTTTAATGTTTCGAAATATTCTTTTGCGTTGTTATCCCATCTGAAGGATTTTTTCTTTAATAGGTTTGACAGTGGTGTTGTCAATTGAGTCTAGTTCTTGATAAATCTTCGATAATAACCTATTAATATGAGGAATCCCCTTAGTTTTGATATGTTGTTTGGTTTTGGCCATTCCGTGATTTCTTGGATTTTACTGGGGTCCACCTTGACTCCTTCTTGGGATATAATATGACCAAGGTATTCTACTTCCTTTTTACCAAACGAGCACTTTAATATTTTTGCATAAAAATTATTTTTTTCCAAGAGAGAAATTACATGTTCTAAATGCTTCATATGTTCCTTCCAAGTCCTACTGTAAATAAGAATATCATCAAAAAAGACTAGTACAAACTCTCTTAAGTAGGGCTGAAAGAGTTGATTCATAGTTGCTTAGAGAGTAGCAGGGGAATTCGTCAACCCGAATGGCATCACTTTGAAATCATAGTGACCTTCATGTGTTTGAAAAGCAATTTTTGGCACATCCTCTAATCTTAGTCGAATATGGTAGTATCTCGACCTTAGATCCAATGTTGAAAAGTATTTTTCTCCATGGAGTCCATCCAACAACTCATCTATGAAGGGTATATGAAATTTGTTTTTTTATAGTTATTTTATTTAACCCTAGATAGTCTATACATAGTCTAAAAGATCCATCCTTTTTCGAACCAAGATTATTGGGGTTACATATGGGCTCCTGCATGTTGTAATAACCCCACATTTTAATAGGTCTTGAATTAGCATCTCTATCTCTATTTTATGGTGGTGAGGATATCGGTAGGGTTTGATATTAACTAGTGTTGAGTCTGGTTTAAACTCGATTATATGCTCTATATTTCTTTCAAGTGGCATCTTCATAGGTAATTCTTGGAATAGCTTGCTATATCTTTGGATTAATTCTTGAATCTCTGGGTGTTGAGATTGGATCACTTATGTTGTTAATATCTCCATCTGATGATTTTCTGCCACATAAGTGGGTGCTCCTTTTTGAATTAGGTTCTCCATTTGTCGTGAGGATATAATTTGGGTGGGACGTGGCTAGAATCTGTATAATTTATATCTTTTTCCTTCCCATTTGAATTTTATAAATTGTTTATGGTGATTTTCAGAATAGGTCCCCAACGTTTGTAACCATTGAATTCCTAGTACGACGTCTACTCCACCTAAGGGTACTGTATAGAACCCAGATTCCAATTCATAATCTTCTATATGAAACTTGACCTTATGGAACTTTCCCACTCCAATTTTTTTTCCATATGCCACCATTACTCTTATATCTGTGATTGGATATACGAATAGGTTTAATCTCTTTGCAACATTTATATCTATAAAAGTATGGGTGCTCTATGTATCTACTAGAATGGTGACATTTCCTTTTTTACGTGCCCTTTTAGTTTTAATGTTTGCGGTTTTGATATTCTTGTTATTGCAACTAGTGATATCTTGGGCATGGCCTCTTCTAGTTTTGTATTGGGGGCGTCACCTTCCTCTTTACTTTTGTTATTTGAGTCATTGTCAGATGTGTCTGATTCCTTCTCTTCTTCACAAGTATATAGTTTTTTACTATTGCATTTATGCCATGGTGATTGTTATCCCCATTTTGTGGGATAACTAAGGAGATCATGTGTCGAGGCCCTCAGATGGTAGATATGGAGTGTCGAGAGGCTAAATGACTAGAAATATCCTTTTGCACAGATGGAGACCCTTCTCACCACCACAGAGGTCATATATTTTCATATGGCATCCACTACACCTGCTGGCTTCCGAGAGGCAATGGGCCTTGATCCATGAGGTACAATTCAAGTATTATGGTGAGTATCATTTCAATATTTGAGGCATTTGAGTATGTTGTATCTTACACTTCTTTATATTTCATGACATATTCTTGGAAATTATGCCTTTTGCCTTGTTTAAGCTTGGCAGATGACATTGT
>JASDQU010256926.1:989-16039 GCA_032191745.1 Picea mariana
CTCTTGGTCTCAGTGGGTGCAAGGATCCCCAGTGCACATATGGGAACAAAAACTTATAAGACTAAAAAGAGATATCTAGGAATGGGTCAAAACCACCTTCAAAGCACCAAAAGTGGAAATTCAGAACACAAAAGCGCAGATGGTCAAAGTCATGGCAAAAATAGAAACTAGGTCAGTCACTCCTGAGCTATTGGTGGAAGAAGGCCAATTGCAGATTCGTCTTCAAGCTATTGTGAGAAGAGAAGAAGACTGTTGGCGACTAAAATCTAGGGCTCTTTGGCTTTCAGCTGGTGATCATAATATGTCTTTTTTCCACAAACTATTTCAAGCAAGGAAAGGATTTAAAACAATCTCCAATATAGTAGACCCTGGAGGGAACCCTTGTACAACTTTTGAATATATTAAAAATGCAGTCGTCTATCATTTTGTAGACCTATATAAAGAAAAAGATGCAAAGGATGAAAAGGAAAAGGAGGAGGCGCTCTCCAACATTCCCAAATTGATAAAGGAGGAAGAGAATGAGAAACTAATCCAGAAAGTTTCTGAGGAAGAAATAAGGAACGTTATCAATCACCTCCACCTTGATAAAGGCCCGGGGCCCGACGGTTTCACAACCCATTTCTATCAAAAATTCTAGAGTACCATTAAATACGATTTGATCAGAATGATCCAGTACTTCCAAAGGTCTTCTAGGCTGGGGGGGCACCAATTCCACTTTCTTAGCTCTGATTCCCAAAGAGAAAAATCCAGGGACCTTTTCAAGATATCGTCCCATCTCCTTGTGCAAGTTTTCTTATAAAATCATTACAAAAATTATAGCAAACAAAATTCAACTTCTCCTCCCAAAAATTATCTCCCCCGGACAGGGTGGCTTCGTTCCCAAGAGGAAAATTTGGGACAATATCATACTAGTGCAAGAATTTGTTCACTCAAGTAAACTGAAAGGAGAAAGGGGCATGGTAATTAAGCTGGATATGGCTAACGCCTTTGACAGAGTCAATCACAACTTTCTCCTTTAGGTTCTCAAAAATTTCGGATTTCACCCCTCTCATCAACGGGCGCCCCTGCTCTTTTTTTAAGGCTTCCAGAGGACTGAGACAAGGGTTCCCTGTCTCACCTTGTCTCTTCATCCTTTTGGCTGAGGCGTTGGGATGAAAACTGAACCAAGAAAGACAACAGAATAACATACCGGGAATAAGAATATCCACAGGGGTTAGATGAATAAATCATGCCCAGATCGCGGACGACACTCTCTTGATAGGAGGAGCTTCCACAATCATGGCCAGAAGATTCAAAACTATCTTGGATCAATTCCTAGAAGCCTAAGGAGGCGAGGTGAACTTAGCAAAGTGTTACATCTACGCTTGGAACACCAAAGCCATAATTTTAGCAAATATAGCAAGCATTCTTCAGTACCCAATAGCAATTAACTAGTGATCTTTCAGGTACCTTGGAATCCTGATTTGCCTCTCCTCTGTTCCAGCGGACGATTGGATCATAATAACTTCTAAAATAAAGGACAAAATGGAACAGTGGGGAGCACAATGGTTGAATCCGGCGGGCAGATTGGTTCTACTTAAAGAAGTGTTATTTGCTCTCCTTGTCTATCAGTTCTCCTCTCTTCTAGCTCTTGCCTCGATCAAGTCTTCTCTAGAACAATCGATTAGAAAGTTCCTCTGGGAAGGAGGAAAAACCAGTAGAAAGCATTATCATCTAGTCAAATGGCAGGTGGTTGGAGAACCCAAAGAGTTTGGGGGATTGGGAATAAGAGATCCAACACTTGTTAATATAGCGTTGGGAGCTAATATGCTCTGGAGATCAATTACAGGGAAGCTCACATGGTGGAAAAGGGTGTTGATCAACAAATACTTCCACCAGGATCACCTGAGAGGAATCGACATACACCTTGAACATCCGACTGGCTTTCCCATTTGGAAGCTTCTGTCAACCTCGCTACCCCTAATCAGATCTCAGCTCCACTGTATACCTAGAAATGGCAAAAAAAAAAAGATCTGGGAGGCCAAAATCCTCAACAAAACTCCTTTAGATACAAATGACAACAGGGTTCAACTCCAGGATTGGTTCACTGCAAATTGAAAATACACGTTGTACGGCATTTCTAAGTGGAATTTGAATGGTAAGTGGGTAAGATGGAACTTAGGGGACCCTCCGATCAATCTCGGAAATCAAGAAGAATCTTTGTTGCAAGACCTAAGAGGTTCCTCTCCACACCTTCTGCTTGACTCCGATGAAAGGGGATGGGGATATCACGGCTATACGATGGCAGGTGGCTACGATTTCCTCTTAACATAAGGTATAATCCAAAACAAAGCTAAGTGGGCCAAGCGCATTTGGCACCTGGACACTCCCCCAAAAATCAACATCTTCAGTTGGATTCTGCTACAGGGGAAAATCCTCACTTGCGAAAATATGAAGAAGCGTGGAGTCTCAGGCCCTTCCATATGCATCCTCTGCAAAAATCACATGGAGACTATTTCTCATTTGTTCCTTGAGTACGATTTCTCCAAAACATTTTGGCAAGGGATCTTGCAAAATCTCTCTGAACGTGTCAATTGGCCAGGGGAAATTTCAGATCTGTTAGGCAACTGGATGTCTTACTACAAAAATTCCTTCTTCAAAAAATCTATCCTTAAAAGAATCTATCCCTCTCTCCCAAAATATGTGTGTTGGCAGGTATGGATGGCTCGAAAAAAAATTATCTTCTTGGAAGAAGTTCCGAACCCAGAAAAAACCACCAAAGTCATAAGATCCCAACTTGTTGAGTTCTTCAACTCAAGAAAAATCTCAATTTCAGAGTGTGTCAGGCTAGAAAGACAAGAAACTCAATGGATAAACTAGTTGGACGTTAATTACTCCACTTCTCTCACTCAATGCCACAGACCAAATTGGCAACTTCATGTCACTCCAGCAAATTTTCAAGAATGGTTAATCTCTCAATCATCCCATGGTTAATCTCTCAATTTGGGGGTAGCAGGAGTGGGAGGGGTCCTGCTCAACCTAAGGGGATTGAAAACAATAAGATATGCCTGGAGCATAAGTTATGCCTCCAATAACAACTCTCTTTGTTAAAAGGAGTGCAAACGGTAGTTGAATCGGGAGTCACCAATCTCATCATTGTTGGAGATTCTATGATTACCATAAGAAGCATGCTCACCGACTCAAAGCCAAGAAACATCCATCTAGCTTCAATTTGGAAAAATATCAGATCTTCCCTCGCATATTTATAGTTAGCCTCCTTCATCCACATCAAAAAGGAAAACAACAAATGGTTGTTGAGCAGTCCAACCTGGCCACGAAGCCACGAAAAGGAACAAAAAATGTCACAGGAGACTCCACCTTCAAGAAGATGATGTATCACTCTCTTGGACAACAGAATAACCCTCAATACCAAGTAGCAATCAACATTGTAACGTCCCTGACCGTCATCCCATTAGACAGGAAAACGCTATTGCGTGGAACAACATTCTCATACTTATGTAATATGCATTTAAATGAAGTTAAATGGCTTAACAGAGTAACATATAATTACTACCATCATACATAATTAATGAAATCAACAATAAGAATCATCACAATGAAATGCATGATAATATAGTAAGTATCACAAACTAACATCACATATAAATTAAGTACAAGATTAATACTTATCTTTGAAGCTGTAGTAACTCCACCTACCACGTGCAGACCTTCCATAAACCTCCTAGCCTTAGACCACGCTTCTCATCACTCTCAGTAGTGGGTCACCCCTGAGCTGGGACCAAGCTCCACCCGAGGTAAGGGAATTCTAAACTAGGCTGAGGTTACAGGGAAATTGCACAAAATAACCGGAAGGATTCTTCCCAGGATGTCTTCTTACGCCCACTACTCATGGACTCTCATTCCCCACATGTCTGTTCCTCCTGGGAGTATACACCTTCACAAGCACAGTCCATCAGTGCTTCATCTCTCTCTTTGGCCTCGACAACAGGCTGGATCAGGAAGTCTCAAAGCTCTATAGGTAGTGCTGGACTCTCTCTGGGAGAAAACTACTTCCCAATAGACCCTTCACCTGGAAAGAGTTGCTCACATGCCTGACAGCCTACCTCTTCAACCACAGGCCTAACTAGACGACTCTTCCACCAGCTTCCAATTCAATTCCCACAAGGTGAGGATAACAAAAACAACAATAGCAATTCGATTAACTCACGGGTGACAACAGCAACAGGAATTTGAGTATGGACATCCAAAAATGGCAACAGACCACACTAAGACACAACACGGTTTAGGCCATATCCAGGATGTTTTGTCTTCACAATAAAACAACACAGGTTGGCTTCACGGTTTTTTGTTTTCAGAGATGTGTGAGGTTATGAAAAGGTTGATCCCAGAGCTCAACAAAATTCACGGAGAATGGAAAATGGATAGCGAACAATCTTCCCGTGAGGGTTTCCTTCACTGTGCGCGGCTATGCAGAGGTAGACGCATAGGAAAAATGGTTCAGACGCCCCAGATCCCCGCGAACTCAGGTGAAGGATGAAAAAATGAGGAGCGAACCCCCTCAATGACTGACTTCTGTAGCTTTTAACTGCATGTGCCTGGTCTAACACATGTCGCCCATGAATCTGCATGCGCTCCATCAGCATGCGTTCCTCTCCAGGAACTTAGGACAACACTCAAAATTGTCCACCTTAGTTTTAATGAAATAATAATAATAAATTATTATCCCTTTCTAGAGGTAAGCCCCCTAGATTATCCCCTAGGCCCAACACTTAGCCTTTCTTTCCACCTTTCAGCCCCCATTCCCTTACCCACTCTGTGGAAGCTTAGTCCCCCATCACTCATTCATCATGGCCAGTCTGCACGTAGCGGTGTTCATATTTTTATTAACATTCTGCATAATTACATATACAAAAATAGGCTCCTGGCCTTAACACTTAGGCTCTCCGGCTTAATAAACTCATAAGCCTTACCAACTTATCAATAGTCGGCTCACCATCCTACAAAACATGATTTACAATTCATAAACATCATTACAACAGGGCTCGTCCTTGGGGATATTACACTCCCCTCCCCTTATTTTTGCACCGTCCTCAGTGCAACTTTCACACAACATCAACAAGATTTCCAAAATCTTCAAAAAGATGTGGGTATTCTACCCGCATAGCATCCTCATGCTCCCATGTTACGTCCTCAGGACCGTACCAGGTCCACTGGACCTTTACAAGCCCTATAGCTCAATTCCATAGTTGTTTTCTTTTCCTGTCCAATATGCGCACAGGATGCACTTGCAGGATACCTTCTTGCTCCACCTAAATCACATTCCAATCGATAACATGATTAGCATCAGGTATATATTTCTTAAGAAATGAAACATGAAACACATTATGTACAGTCATGGATGCAAGTAATGCAAGCATATATGCAACTGGCCCAATCCTTTCTAGGATTTCAAATGGCCCACAAAATCTGGCTACCAACTTGGCATAGTTTCCCGGCTTCAGGGAACTTCTATTAGCTTTTACTTTCAGGAAAACATGATCACCCACTTTGAATTCTCTATGGGTTCTGCTTTTGTCAGCATAACTTTTTTGCCTGTCTTGGGCAGCTTTTAAATTCTGCTTAATTTTAAGCATTTGCTCTTCCATTTCCTTGAGAAACTCTGGCCCAATTACTGCCCTATCAGCTGGATTATCCCATCTTACTGGAGTATTTCATTTTCTGCCATAAAGTGCTTCAAATGGGCTCATCTTCAATGATGCTTGATACCCATTGTTGTAAGCGAATTCTACCAAGTGTAGGTAGTATTCCCATTTTGATGGTTTGTCCATCACATACATTCTCAGTATATCTTCTATCACTCTGTTCACCCTCTATGCTTGTCCATCAGACTCAGGATGATAAGTTGTACTAAAGTTCAGATTCGTTCTGAATCCTTTGAACAATCCTTTCCAAAAGTTCAAGGTGAATTTCGGTTCTCTGTCAGACACAATTGTTTTAGGAATTCCGTGCAATAGTGCCACTTCCTTGATGAAAATATCAGCAACATCTATTGCCTTGTGAGTAGTTTTCAGTGGAATAAAATGGGCATCTTTTGTAAGCTTGTCCACCACTACCATGATCGAATCATGTAGCTTTCCTGTTCTGGGAAATCCTATAATAAAATCCATTGTCACCACTTCCCACTTCCATTCAGGAATGGGCAAAGGTTGTAGCAACCCTGCTGGGTGCCTGTGCTTAACTTTAACCTTCTAGCATTCCATACATCTGGCGATATATTCAGCGATCTATTTCTTCATACCTGGCCAAAAGTAATGGCTCCTAACTGCTACCACAGTCTTCTGATATCCAGGGTGCCCAACATAAGTCACGTTATGAATTTCTCTTAGAATCGCAAGTTTCAAACCTTGGACACTGGGTATATACACTCTGTTTTTGTACATAAGTATTCCATCAGCTTCCAAGGTGTAACTTTCCTCTTTCTATGGTCTCTCACTCTACTGTAGCTTTGCTACCAAGTCTCTGTACTGCAAATCTACATTTTCAGCTTCCAAAATTATATCCTTAATATCAATCCTGTACATGCTAATGGTTGAAGCATGTAAGTTGTGCACCTTTATGCTGAGTGCATCGGCCACCTTGTTTTCCTTCCCTTTGATATGCTTGATATCAAAGTCATATTCACAAAGAAACTCCAACCACCTACTCTGCCTGGCATTTAAGGTAGGTTGGTCAAACACATATTTCAGATTGTTGTGGTCTGTTCTCAATTCAAATCTCCTTCCCATGAGGTAATGTCTCCATTTCCTCAGAGCATGAACAATTGCTGCCAACTCCAAATCGTGAGTGGCATAATTATTTTCATGCTCTTTCAGCTTCCTAGACGCATAACAGATTATGAATCCATTATGATTGAGAACTCCTCCCAACCCTTATTTACATGCATCTATGCACACCACGAAATCCACATTTGGATTTGCAATCCTCAAGATTGGAGCACTGTTTAACAGCTGCTTCAATCACTGGAAACTTTTCTCACACTCTTCAGTCCACTAAAACTTTTTCTCCTTCCTTTGCAAGGAAGTGATGGGGCAAGCTATCTTTGAGAACCATGCGATAAACCTTTTGTAATAGCTTTCTAGACCCATAAAGGATCTAACTTCCGCTACATTCCTTGGTGCTGACCATTCTCTGATGGTCTCAACCTTCTCAGGATCCACAACAATCCCTTCTTCTAAAATAATGTGCCCCAAGTAATGGATCTGCCTTTGATAAAACGAGCATTTGCTCAACTTGGCATACAACTGGTGTTCTCTCAACACTTTCAGCACCATCCTCAGGTGTTGTTCATGCTCTTCCTCTGACTTGGAATACACTAGAATGTCATTTAGGAAGACTATGACAAACTTGTTTAGATAGTCCCTAAATACACCATTCATCAAGCACATAAAAAAAACAGGTGCGTTCGACTTCCCAAACAGTACCACTGTGAACTCGTAATGACCATACCTTGTTCTAAAGGAAGTCTTACTGATGTCTTCATCCTTTATTCTTACCTGGTGATATCCTGATCTGAGATCTATCTTCGAAAAAATTTTCACACCTTTCAATTGATCGAAAACATCGTCGATCCTCGGCAGAGGATACTTGTTCTTGACAGTTACTTTGTTCAACTATTTGAAATCAATGCATAGCCTCAACATCTTGTCCTTCTTCTTCACGAACAGGACGATAGCACCCCAAGGTGACGTGCTTGGGTGAATGTACCCCTTCTTTAGAAGCTCTTCAAGCTGCAATTGCAACTCTTTTAGCTCTGGTGTACTCATTCTATAAGGAGCTTTCGACACTGGAGATGCTTCAGGAATCAAATTTATAGAGAAATCGATATCTCTCTTTGAAGGTAGTCTGGGTACCTCCTGAAATACGTCTTCAAACTCTATTAGTACCGCATGGTCTCCAATCTTTGAGACTTCATCTCTGGATGCTTCCTCCACATAGGCTGCAAACAATTGACAACCTTTCATGTAGCACTTTTTCAGCTGCATTGCTGAGATTTCTCTAACAACCACAACTCTGGGAATTCCTTGGACTATTTTTCGATTCCCCTCCTCATCCAAGTAAGTAAATTTCTTGTTATGACAGTCTAGGAGGGCATGGTGCTGATCCAACTAGTCTATCCCAATTAAACAATCATAAGAGCCTAAAGGAAGAATATTCAATTCAGCCTTCATGCTCAATCTCTTCATGTCCATAGGATAGGACTTAACCAACTCAGTGACTTTCCTCTTGGTTCCTGTAGCCAACTGCACTAACCAAGACTTTTCATGTTTGCTTCTTGATAAATGAAAACTTTCCACCACCCTAGGATCTACATAACTATGGCTAGCCCCTGAATCAATTAAAATAATAAATGGTTGGTTGTTAATCATACCTTCCACTTCAAGCATGTGCGAATGAAATTTAGCTTGCTTGTTGTCCAGGGCCGCATAGATCCTTAGCATTCTACTTCCCATGTCCTCCATTGTTTCAACTTGTTGAACATTATGGACAATTCTTTATTTTCCATTTTTATGGGGACAATATCTATAATTGTGGTTCTCTTTACAGCCCCAACACTGAATGGGTGTCCGTCTCGGCCTTTGTTCCCCCACTTCAGCCATTCTCGGCTCTCTAAACGATGGCTATCCTTGAGGACTATTTCTGAAAAAGGGAGGTTTGTTTCCCTTCTACCTCTGTTCTTTCTTAAACTTCTTCTGGTCATCCCAAGCCTTCCGAAAGGTAGGATTTTCTCTTTGCTATTCATATAAGCATTTTTCTCTTCTTATTGTTTCTTCCATAGTCTTAGGATCATCATACTGAATCTTGTCACCAATGGGAGGTGGCAGTCCACTCAGATACCTATGAATCTTGACAGCCTCATCTTTGATGAATGGAACATACTTCAGTAACTCCAAAAGCCTTTGTTCGTATTCATCAATGGTCATGCTGCCCAGCTTGAGTTCGAAGAACTCCTTCATATTTCTATCATAGTATCTTTTAGTCAAGTATTTCCTCTTGAAAACCTCTTGAATTCCTTCCAAATGATATCTTTCTCTCTAATATGTTGCACCTACACAAGCTGATCCCACCACATGGATGTTTTTCCTTTTAGTTGATACATCGCAATTCTTCCTTCTGCATGAGAGGAATAATTTTGCAGTTGGAAATATTTCCTCATGCCAAGAAACCATGTTTCAGCATCTTCCTCCTTCTTATGTTCTCCATCAAATGTAGGAGGCTTAATCTTGTTCATCTCCCCTTTCAATTCATCCACTCCAGATCTTCGGTGTTTTCTGGTAGGGGATGGGCTTGAACTACCATGTGCTTCCTTACCAGAATTCTTTGGGAAGCGACGACAATGTCTGCTACCACTCCTCGATATTGTTTTTCTCTCAGGGGTCCTGCGACTCCCTGTTTTGCTTGTGTCACTCTCCTTTTCCAATTTCCTTTCTATTGTTTCTAGGCTCTTCAACATATTTAAGTTTAATTCACCCTGTTGATCCCTGACCCTCATGAGCTTTCGGCTATTGGCTTGGCAAGCCTGGGCATCTTTCTGCAATATTTCAATGATTTTCATCATATGCCCTTCCTTATCCAATTCTCTTTCATGCCCATTGGAGTTCGATCCTTTGACTCCCAAGTTGACATCCCTTCCTTCTCTTTCATTCTATGAATTGGAGGCAATCCACACCTCTTCCATTTCTATACTCGATGTCGATTCGTAGCTGTCCTGACACTCGTTGAACTCTACACACACAACGTGCAGTCAACCGAATTTTGTCAGGCCTTAAACCCTTAATAAAACTACAACATTCATAAACCAATGCAAATAAGAAAACTTTTGATTCCACGAATTTTCTGAGCTCTGTTTGGCTCTGCAATTTCTGAGCGATAGCCCCCATTTTATTAGTCCCCAACCCATGCATCCACGAGTCATGATCAAATGCTAAACTTCTAGGTGCTACAAGGCTCTCCAAATGAAACTTTGGGTTTCGGGATTTCAGGGCTTTGGGGTTTCGGGTTTCGGGGTTTTGGTCTCGGAGGTTCTCGCACTCGCTTCCCTCTCCACCTCTCGACTCTCAAGCTTCTAACCTCTCTCCCCCTGGGACCACAACACAACTATCGCCAACCAAGGTAGTGACACATGGTGTCCTTAATAAGGTCCACATCACTTCCAGCGACGTCATAGGGTCCCACCACTTTCACTTTTCATTTCAGAGTTTCAGGCATTGGGAGTTCGTGCATCCACACATTTCAAACTTTTGTTTGCCAAAATTATGAAATTGCAGTCTATTCATCTACTTGATCCAACAATCAAGCTCCTCTCCTACTATCTATGGTGTAGATCGTTTAAGGATTTCGGGCTTTCGGGTTTCGGAGGTGTTCACCTCTCCTCACTTCCCATCTCCTGAATTTGTGAAATCTGAAAGGTTCTCACGACTAACTCGAGCGTGACTCCACAAGATATAACGGTCGATCCCTCCTCCTAGATCTATGGCGTAGATCTTCTGGGGTTTTCGGGTTTCTGTGTCTCAGTGCTCCTCACTTTTTCCCGACAACCGAACTCTCGAAAGGCTTCTCAGATATCCTTCCGGCACCTTCTATGGATCTAACGATCGTAAGGGATCTCCCTTCCTCCCGATCAGATCCAACAGCTCCAACACTTCATGCGTTGAGCTCTCTCTCTCCCTGTGGCTATATACGACACCGGCTACGGGTTCTATAATACCGCTACGCCTCTTGAGCTTTGTAACACAACCAAGTGACTCCTTGGCACTCAGGAACATTCAAAGGTCCAAAAATCGGTTCTTCCAAACATGATTCCCACATGAACTTCGGGTCCAATGACCACTTATCCAACCCATTTAGGTTCAGTGTTGTAAACCACGCTCTGATACCATATTGTAACGTCCCCGACCGTCATCCCACTGGCTGGGAAAACACTACTGCGCGGAACAACATTCTCATACTTATGTAATATGCATTTAAATGAAGTTAAATGTCTTCACAGAGTAACATATAATTCTGCCATCATACAGAATTAATGAAATCAACAATAAGCATCATCACAACGAAATTCATGATAATATAGTAAGTATCACAGACTAACATCACATATAAATTAAGTACAACATTAATACTTATCTTTGAAGCTGTAGTAACTCCACCTACCACGTGCAGACCTTCCACAAACCTCCTAGCCTTAGACCACACTGCTCATCACTCTCAGCAGTGGGTCACCCCCGAGTTGGGACCAAGCTCCACCCAACATAAGGGAATCCTAAACTAGGATGAGGTTACAGGGAAACTGCACAAAATAACCGGAAGTATTCTTCCCAGGATGTCGTCTTACGCCCACTACTCACGGACTCTCATTCCCCACATGTCTGTCCCGCCCGTGAGTATACACCTTCCCAAGCACAGTCCATCAGTGCTTCACCTCCCTCTATGGGCCTCGGCAACAGGCCAGATCAGGAAGTCTCATAGCTCCATATCTAGTGCTGGACTCTCTCTGGGAGAAAACCACTTCCCAACAGACCCTTCACCTAGAAAGAGCTGCTCATAGGCTTGACAGCCTGCCTCTTCAACCACAGGCCTAACCACTCGACTCTTCCACCAACTTCCACTTCAATTCCCGCAAGGTGAGGATAACAACAACAACAATAGCAATTTGGTTAACTCACGGGTGACGGAAACAACAGGAATTTGGGTATGGACATCCAAAAATAGCAATAGACCACACTAAGACACAACACGGTTCAGGCCATATCCAGGATGTTTCGTCTTCACAATAAAACAACACAGGTTGGCTTCACGGTTTTTTGTTTTCAGAGATGCGTGAGGTTATGCAAAGGTCGATCCCATAGCTTAACAAAATTCACGGAGAATGGAAAATGGATAGAGAACAATCTTCCCGTGAGGGTTTCCTTCACTGTGTGCGGGTATGTAGAGGCAGACGCATAGGCAAAACGGTTCAGATGCCCCAGAACCCCATGAACTCAGGCGAAGGATGATAGAATGAGGAGAGAACCCCCTCCATAGCTGACTTATGCAGCTTTTAACTGCATGTGCCTGGGCCAACACATGTCTCCCATGAAGCTGCACACACTCCATCAACATGCGTTCCTCTCCAGGAACTTAGGACAACACTCAAAATTGTCCACCTTAGTTTTAAAGAAATAATAATAATAAATTATTATCCCTTTCTAGAGGTAAGCCCCCTAGATTAGCCCCTAGGCCCAACACTTAGCCTTTCTTTCCACCTTTCAGCCCCCATTCCCTTACCCACTCTGTGGAAGCTTAGTCCCCCATCACTCATTCATCATGGTCGGTCTGCACGTAGCGGTGTTCATATTTTTATTAACGTTCTGCACAATTACATATACAAAAACAGGCTCTTGGCCTTAACACTTAGGCTCTCCGGCCTAATAAACTCATAAGCCTTATCAGCTTATCAATACTCAGCTCACTAGCCTACAAAACATGATTTACAATCCATAAACATGATTATAACAAGGCTCATCCTTGGGGATATTACAAACACCCCCCAACAGGCAGCGAATCGGATGGAAAACTAAGAAGACAACGCAGCCCTTCAAACAAATTCAGAGCGGGAGCCACCCCAAATAAACAAGGATCAGTCAACAAAAATTCAAGAAATGGAAGGCCCATTGACAAATGTCACCCTCCTTTTTTAATGTTCTTTAAAAGAAAGTGCATCTTAGGAGTATTTTACCGGACAAAAACAATTAAACCCTATTGTTTAGAAGGGAAACTCAATTACATGAAAGACACAAGAAACCCAATGCCATTTATGCCCAAAACTTTCAGGCAATGGCAACCAACCAATACAAGATTAGAATTTATGATTTCTTAGGCTAGCCTTGGCTGCCCCCCTTTTTTAATATATTATCTCCCAGTTTCTTTAAAAAAAAAATAACATTTAAGGTTTAGAAGAAGTGAGGAACATTTCATTGTACTCTAGAACTCAAGACCAACTATGTTTGGATATGAGTCCTTAATCAAAATGCTATATGGGGGCATTCGATAAGGTATCCATGTCATTGGTAGAAATTTGACCCATGGAGATGTATGTGGTTGAGTTCTAGCAATGCATACATATCATAGGGGATCAAACTCAAGACCAATTACCTGTTGATATGGTTTTTTAACCAATATGATACACCAAGACATTCTACAAAGTACCCAAGTCATTGGTAGAAATTCGATCGATGGAGTTGCATGTGGAGTCACAATGATGCATAGCCACTACAGGGGGGTCAATTCGAACTCAAGACGAATTGATATGAAACATTCAACAAGATATACATGTCATTAGTAGGAATTCAACCCATGGTGTTGCATGTGGAGCTCGAGTAATGCATAGGCACCACCCCTAGGGGAAATGAGGTCAAACTCAAGACCAACAACCTATCAATATGGGTCATTAACCTAGAACAAGGAATTTGGTAAATACCCATGCCATTGGTAGAAATCTAACCCATAGAGAATTATATGGAGTTGTTGTGATGCATATGCATTGTGGGGGTAATTTAACTCAATCAATAACTTATGGATAGGGGTCCTTAACAAAAATGCTAAACTGGGGCATTCGACAAGGTACCCATTTCATTGATACATATTCAACCCATACTGTTGCATATGGGGTTGAACTAATGCATAGGTACTATGATAGGATTAAAATCAATACAACTACTTATAGATATGGGTTCTTAACCAAAATGTTAGAGAAAAGAAGTTGGTGGGGTACTTATGTCATTGGTCAAAATTCCACCCTTAACTACTTTTGGATATGGGTCATTACCCAAAATCTTAGATCAGAGCATTTGGTAGGATACCCACATCATTGGCAGAAATTCTACCCATGATGTTTTATGTGGGGTTGTAGTGATGCATGGACAATATAAGGGGGATTGACTTTGATAATAATTACTAGTGGACATGGGTCCTTGACGAAAATGCTTCAATGGAGCATTCAACAAGGTACCCATGTCATTGATAAAAATTTAACCCATGGTGTTGTATGTGGACTTGTAGCAATGTGTAGACACTACAAGGTGGATCAAACTCAAGACCAACTAATAAGAAGTGAATTTATACTTTAAGTAGACCATGTTCTTTAGAATGTAAACAACCTTAAATCACTAAAGATTGTATTTCCCTATTTGAATTAACCACATGTGTTTATGTTGACTTCATGTTGATAGAAGGAGGTAAGAAAAACGAGAAGAAAAAAATAGGAAAGGGGAGAATGGATTCCCCTTTCTTCTAATAAAGTTCTTGATGTTCTTATAACGTGTTGTAAAAGCAACATTGTAAGTGTTGATTGCCTAAAAAACAATGGGGTCTCATACACCAATCTGATGTCTAACTCAACTATGACCTTAAAACTTATATTATTATTATTAATATAAATAATAATTGTTGTTATTATTATCATTATTAATTTAAATAATAATAATTATTATAAATACTTATTATCATTATTATTATTAAAAACTCTTCATATTCATAAATTTTAAATTTTCCATCATTTTTTTAATAATAATAATAATAAAGTGTCCCCGAGGTGTAAAAGAGTCGGTGACAGAGTGTGTTGTTAAGCTACTCCGCGATGTTAAAGTCATCAGTTAGAAACCCGCGGGGACAAAAATATCCAACCATGTTAAGGGTTGGTGTGGCTCAGGCCGTGAGCGATCCCCCAATGATTTTGATGGCTTAGATGCCCCTGAATTGCGGTTTCTTAGCCACTGATTAGTCCCACAAATCACGAACAAACTAACAAACAAAATAATAATAATATAATATTTTTATAAAAGAAATGATCTCACTTCATTTTCATACAATCAAGTGAAGAATAAAATGAATGATTTCACTTCATTTTCATACACTTAATTTAAGAATGATAATATTAAGTAAACCTTAATAGAATACTCTCCTCTTTCCTGAGATATTTGGATGAAAAATGAATCGATTTACAAACCAAAAAAAAT
>JASDQU010256928.1:0-13172 GCA_032191745.1 Picea mariana
GCTTGCTGGTTATTATTGAATTTTTGTGGAAGGATTTTTTAAGGTTGAAAAACCCATCACCACCTTGCAGTGTAAGGGGGTCAGGTATGAGTGGACAGATGAGTGTGATATTTCATTCATCGAGCTTAAGAGGTTACTAACTAGTGCACCAATTATACGAGTGTCGGATATGGGAAAACACTTCACAGTCTGCACAGATACCTCGAAGCAAGGATTGGGGGTCGTGTTAATGTAGGATGGGGGAGTGATAGTGTATGCGTCAAGAAGTTTGAAGCAAAATGAGGAGCTATATGCTACTCGTGATTTATATTTGGAAACTGTAATGCTAGCTCTGAAGCTTTGGAGGCATTATCTAGTGGGACAAAGCTTTGAGCTCAAAACAGATCATGAAAGCTTAAACCATCTCTTCACTCAAAGGGATCTCAATTCCAGGAAGAGGCGATGGAATGAGTTTATGAGTGAGTATGATTTTGGGATTTCATACATTAAGGGAAAGGAGAATGTGGGTGCATATGCCCTAAGTAGAAGACCACATATCTTCTCCTTGGTGCCCTTACAAGTTAATCTCAGGGAGCGAGTATTGGGGAAACTTCTTGGAGATAGTTGGTATTTAAAGGTTACTTCAGCCCTCCAGAGTGGGAGGAAGTTAGAGCCAAAGTATGAAGGATATATCCTTGAGCCATATGGATTGTTGAGATACTGTGGAAGCATGTACATCCCCAATGGTGGGGATATTCAAAGCATCATACTCAAGGAATTCCATAGAGCACTTTACTATGTGCATCCGAGTGTGAAGAAAATGTATGTAGACATGAAGAAGCTTTTCTTTTGGGTAGGCATGAAGCATGATGTAGTCCATTTCATCGCCAAGTGTCTTGAGTGTCAGTAAGTAAATATTGATCATCATCACTCGACATGTCTTCTACAACCACATGATGTTCCTATGTCCAAGTGGGAAGTCATTTCTATGGATTTCATTGTGGGATTTCCACTCACATCATTGAGGAACAATGTCATTATTTTTATAGTTGATAAGTTGACGAAGAGTGATCATTTTATCCCAGTCAGAGACACTTATGATGTCACTGATGTGGCATGCATTTTTATAAGTGAAGTCATCCATCTGCATGGGTTACCCAAGAAGATATTTTCAGATAGGGACTCTCACTTTACCTCTAGGTTTTGGACAAGTTTGCAGTCAACATTGGAGACTCAGTTGAACTTGAGCACAACATATTATCCAAAAATGGATGGGAAAACTGAGAGAGTAAATTAGGTTATGGAAGACATGCTTAGGATGTATGTTATGGATAATCAAACCCATTGGGAGAAGTACTTACCTCTGGTAGAGTTCACCTACAATAATATTTTCCATAGCTAAATTGGAATGCCGCCCTATGAAGCTCTGTATGGAAGGCCATGCAGTACACCATTGAGTTGGGAAAGGCTAGAAGATCGAGTGATATTAGGGATATAATTGATTCAAGAGATGGAGAAGAAAGTAATTTAGATTAGACAATGATTAAAGGAGGCACGTGATAGACATAAAAGGCATGTTGGTGCACATAGTACTGATCGAAGTTATAAAGTGGTAGATCAGGTTTGTATTCGTATCAGACCTAATAAGAGTACCATTCAATTTGGGAAAGGGACTAATTTGTTGCCTTGATTTATAGGACCATTTAAAATTAAAGAGAGAATTGGACCCGTTTCCTATCACCTTGTACTTCCATATCATTTACATACAAATCATGATGTTTTTCATGTATTTGTTCTATGGCATTATGTTGTTGACAAATCTCACAAATTGAATTGGAAGGAATTGTAGGTCTCAGACGCGAGAACCATCATGGTTGAACCATTATGCATATTATACTGTAAGGTCCGACAACTCAAGAATTGTTTGGTAGACCAAGTTAAGGTCTAGTGGGACAAGTATAGCCCAGGATATACTACTTGGGAGGATGCATAGACCTTAAAACAAGATCATCCCTCACTTTTTTTACCACCTCAAAACTATGTTTCCAAAAGGATGGGTGTATGTAATGACCCATTTTGACTTAGACAACTAGAATTACTTATGGTCTAGTCATATATTTATTTTCTTATGATCTGTGAAACATTGATTACTTGACACTTTAAATTTTGGACATATGGACCTATGTGAATGTGAATACTATGTGTTAGCGTCAAAAGTCACTCCTGGATTGCTTGCAGGAGCAGAGCCCAACTCCCATCAGTTTTATGTCACGATAGTTTTAATGGGTAATCAAATGGGCAGAGACTCGGGAAGATATCACTCTAACTCGAAAACTAAGTCTGGTATGTAAGGAACAAAGGAGGTCTTGATCTAACTTCAGTCAGTGAGTTGATTAAAATATGATCAGGTTGAAGACTTGGTGAGAGGAGTGAGCAAAATACCTCAGGCAACAGGCCTTTCAGCAGTTTGTAGAAGAAAAACTCTGAATGCAATATCCTCTTGGTTCAGAGTTTAGAGAAACTGAAAGGGGGGACTTGACTGGATCCTCCAATTCCAAGTCATTCAGCGCTAAGAAAATCACAGGGACCGATTAGAAACAATGCAGCTATTATAGTGATCCAACCTACATCATCCTATAACAGTTAGAACTCGACTGGATCCTCCAATTCCGAGCTGCTCTAACACAGTGTAAACAAAGACGTGAAAGAAACTGACATTCATAAGGCAAGAAGTCTCAAGAGTCCATGCATAACCAGAATAACAGTGCTTCATTAAATTTTTACAACCAGGAGCCTCGTTCAACCATTGATGATTACAAAATACAAAGACTGAGTCTATATACTTAGAAAAATTCACCTAACAGAGGTGTGCTCAGTCATCCAAGGTGTGGTGTCCCTTCCGTCAAACTCGAATGGATATTCTTCGTCAGATGCCACCTTAACTGTGCATGGCTCCTGCAAGGGGAGTAGCTGAGCCATTAAGTGTCGAGTTAGCATGTGCAGACCTCTCTAGCTAGTTGAGGACTTGGCATGGCTTCTTTGGACAAAATCGGTACACAGGACCCTCTCGGGCAGACAGCTTGCCAGATCCTCCATACCTTACACTTAATGAGTGAGGAGAAGTTTCAACCACCCCCTCTCACCTTCATGTACTCCAAGCGAGAACCAAGATTGAGATCAAAAAAGATGGCACCTCGAGATCGCGATGATCCCTTCTGTGACTAAACTCGATGCCTTTGGCCCCTCTTGCACATCTTTTTTTTATTTCCCAAGTGACCGCGGATGTGACCCTGCGTTTATTCTCAAAGGAGTTTTTGGCGTTCACGAATAGGAAGGAGCTGATCATTGGTTATCACAATCGCGATGAGCGAAATGCCGAGATGGCTTAATTGGGCGCCACGCGTCCCTCTCAGATTTGACGATCCTAAACTCACTCGGCGATACTATGGGCCCGGGTCCTGGATGCTCTTGGCACTTCACATCTCGAGGATATGAAGGAGCTGCTCCTTGTGCTTCGGAGTCGCGATGGGAGAAAAGGCGAGGAGCCTAATCGTGCACTAGGTGTCCCCTTTGGATGGATGGCTGAGACTGCTCCATGATTCTGCGGGCTTGACTTTGGGCGCTTTCGGCACTTCGAGGTTCGGGGTTTCCAGATGTAGAATGGCATGGAACCCTCACCCTTTGAACTCCTGAATGCCAAAATGCCGACGTGACTAGATCTCACACCACGCATCCTTTGGATGACAGCTGCTATCCTTTCCTGCATGCAATATGGGCACTATCCATCGCGCTAATCTCGGTGAAACTCTACTAACCGCGATTTCCCACCGACCGTCGATCTGCTCCTATGGATGAATCTGGACCATCGACAATATAATTTCGTCCGCTTACTTGCTTGGAAGCCTGAAACGAGATTTTTTTGTGCTGTGCTTGGGCGCTTCTCGTGCAACTTGCAGACCTGAATACTCTTGTGCCGAGGACAAGAATTGTTACTAACATTAGGCTCCATGGGGGATAGAGTCGTCCCTGCGATGCTCTAAGGACTCATTTTGCAGTTCCAGTGCCTTATTGTTGGACTATGGGGTCATTTATTTAAAACTTAAAAATGGAAAGAAAAACAATATTTACAATCACGAAAGAGCCATGTGCGGCTCAAGAGAAAAATCTTTTTAGGAAATGCCCATTCACAGGGCTATTGAAAGTTTCTTGATCCTTCAAATCCCGTAACCTGTAGGTATTATTCAAGAATACTTCGGAGACTTTGAAAGGCCCAATCCACAGGGCTTCAAATTTTCCGTGCTTGCCTTTATCTTGTTTAGGAGCATCCCATTTCAGCACCAGGTCTCCTATCCGAAACTCTTCCTTCTTGGCCTTCTTATCAAAAATCTGCTTGATCCTTTGCTGATGGTCCTGAATTCTGCCCATTACCTGCTCCCTGACTTGTTGGACTTCCACTAGCTGATGAATTCTTCTGATTATGTCATCAGGCTCCTCTCGATGATCCTGGAGGAATTTTGCTACAGGAATGGCTAAATGAGAAGGAAAAACAGCCTCTGCTCCATAGACTAATTGGAAGGGAGAGATGCCTATAGATCTCTTCGTGGTCACTCGGTCGGCCCATAGAGAAAATTTCAATCTTGAATGCCACGCCTTCTTGTTGTCTTCCAACAGTCTTTTGATGATCCTTACCAGGATTTTGTTGGAGGACTCTGCTAAACCATTGCCCTGGGGATAGTATGGGGTGGAGTGAATTGGTTTGATCCCGAATTTCTCACAGAACTTGGCTAACGGCTCAGCCCTGAAAGAGGATGCGTTATCAGGGACAATCTTACTTGGGCAACCAAATCTTGTGATGAGGTCTTCCAGGAATCCAATGATTACCTTGTGGGAAGCACTCCTGGTGGGGATAGCTTCAATCCACTTGGTAAAGAAATCTGTAGCAGTCAGGATCCATCTGTGCTTCCCACTGGAAGCGAGGTAAATTTCTCTAATGAAATCTAGGCCCCATTGTTGGAAAGGTCCTGAAACAACCACAGGATTTAACGACAAAGACTTGAGCTATTGTTTTCCTACAAATCTTTGACATTTGATGCAAGCTCTGACCCTTTTGCAGACGTCAGTGAATACGGTGGGCCAGTAGTATCCAGCCCTTAGAATTTTGTAGGTTGTGGTTTTCCAGAAATGATGTCCTCCACATAGGCTGTCGTGAAATTCAACCATGATCCTGTTAGCCTCTTGCGGATCTACACATTTCAAAAGCAACCCCAGGGGGTCTTTCCAATATAAAACTTGATCAATAAGGCATGATCTGACTGCTTTGAGCTTCAGAGCCTTTTCCTTGTTTCTTTGTAGGCCGTCTGGAGGTCGCAACTCTTGCAAAAAAGATATGACATCCTTATAACAGGGACATTGAGCCAATGGGGGCTCCCTTTGAGGGTCTATTTCAGACAGTCGATCCTGCTGAATTCCTGATCATTCATTGATGAAACTTACCCCCAAAGCTTGGAAAATGGATTCAGCCAACAGCTTGGCTAAACCTTGACCTTTGATCAATTTGGTAGGCTTTATTTCCAGGTCAAATTCCAGAATCTTGGCTATCCACTTTCTCCTCCTCCCATCTATGTCAGGCTGAATAAGAATGTCTTTAACAGCAGTTAAGGGTACATAGGCAATGATTTTTGACTGCAGGACATAGGTTCTAAAGGCCTTGAGAGCCTTTACCAGGGCATAGGCATGCTTCTCCATAGTGTCATACCTGACTTCGACATCCCTCAATGCTCGGCTAAAATAAGCAATAGGCTGCTCTAGCCCAACCTTGTTTGTCTGTAATAAAATAGCAGCCACCGTGTCAGGTGAGGCAAAGGAGAAAATAAGGAAATCCTTTGAGTAATCGGGACTGATAAGCACAGGAGCTTCAATCAAGGCCTTCTTTATTTGCTCAAAGTATTTTCGCGGTTTAGAAGTCCACCTTACTTCATTTCCCTTCCTTAACATGGCTGATATAAGTTTTACCTCCTCAGCAAAGTTAGGAACAAACCTACTCAAAAAATTAATCTTGCCAAGGAAAGATTGGACCTCCTTCCTGTATCTCGGGATTGATAAATCTCGTATTGCCTCAACTCTGCTAGGATCGATCCTGACTCCTTCCGCTGATACTATGTGGCCTAGTAACTTTCCCTCCTGCATGGCGAACAGAGATTTCTTGGGGTTTAATGAAATGCCAAAACTCCTGCATTTCAGGAAAACCTTTCTGAGATGACAACAATGTTCTTTATCAGATTTTGAAAATACTGTTATGTCATCCAGATAGATGACCACAAATTTATCCTTTTCCCCAATGAAATCTATATCCATGGCATGTTGAAACATTTCCCCCGCATTCATCAATCCAAAAGGCATTTTGGCATACATGAATGTGCCCCATGGAGTGGTAAATGTCGTCTTTTCCCTGTCCTCAGGCAGAACAGAAATTTGTTTGTAGCCAGAGAAGCCATCGATCATGGACATCCTAGATGCTCCTGTTACCCTCTGCAATATATGTTCCATCTTTGGTAAGGGGTAGTTATCCTTCCATGAGCTCCTGTTCAGGTTTCTGAAGTCTACACAGAGTCTGATTTCTCCATTCTTCTTCCTTACTGGGACCAAGTTGGCCACCCACTCTGAGTATATCAATGGAACGATGATCTGGGTTTGTAGCATCTTCTTCACTTCCCTCTCCATGATAGGCAACAGCATAGGATTGATCTGTATTAGCTTCTGCCTAAATGGCTTTGCCTCCCTTTTCAACGGGATTTTATGCTCAATGACAGAAGTGTTATATGTTTTGAGATATTCATAGGTCCAGGAAAAAACATCAACAAATTCCCTCAAAAGTCCAGCGTACTTAGACCTCTGCTTCTTTTTCAGACTTCTTGACAATTTGACAAATTTAGGTTCACTCTCAATGCCAATGTTGCACTGAATAGTATCAGCATCATCCTTCGAGCTTTCCCCTTTTAATGACACATCATTTCTATCAAAAAGCCTTTCCAAAGGAACCAGTCCCCTTGGAATATGGTTGTTGGGGAGCTGCACAATGTTACGCTCTGCAATTTTACTCATAAACTTAACCCCCATCAAGCTCTTCTTCAGAGACAGAGTCTTAGTCGATATGCATCTCTGAAAATTCTTCGACAATATCCAAGAATCTCTTGATCTCAAGATCATCCTCGAATACCTTCCAATGTTTGACATTGTCAAGTATGGAGGGCCTGTATTTTACTTCTACATCGTATCTGAATTTGGGCGGCAAGGGCACTTTGAAATTGCTTGTTGATGTAGCCAAGGAATCTGCCAATGTGTTCTTCTCTCTTGGGACAAAAGAAATGTTGAATGCTAAGAAGAAACTGTCAATTAAGTCCCATACCTCATTTTTGTAGCTTTTGAGTTGAGGATGCTTAGCCTGATAAGCATTTCTGATCTGCTGGACCACCAACTCTGCATCTTCGAACACTGCTACCTCCTGAATTCCCATTTCCTTTGCGGCTCTTAATCCTAGGACAAGAGCTTCATACTTTGCCACATTGTTGGTAGCTTCAAACTCTAATTTGTATGACAGAGATATGGTTTTCTGAGCAGGTGACACAAAAAACACCCCAGCACCAACGCCTTCCCTGGAAAAGGCTCCATCAAAGAAAATTTTCCAGATGGGGGTGATGGAGGGAGGAAATTTATGGGAAGTGGTGGGCGGCTTTCTGAGTTTAAGAGGAGGCTCGGGAGCATTAGTGAGTTGTAGTACAGTGGAACCTAAATCAGTGTCCAAGGCAAAAATGGGATGGTTGGTAGGGTTGGCTTCATCACTGATTATATAGGCCAGTTGGGCTTTTCTGTATAGCCTCATATGTTCTCCTCCAAACACTGGGATAGTAGCATATGTGAGGTCCATCTGCAAAGTTCCCCCCAGTCTTTTTATCCAAGATCTTGATAACAACATACCGAACTTGGGGGGAACATCAGCCACTACAACATCCATGACCACACTTTTCATGGGCAATTGAAACAAGGTCACGACCAGATCTTAGATAACTCCTAGACATTGAACTTTCCTGGAGTCAAAGGAATAGAGGTCATGATAGGCTCGGGTGACTTCTAGCCCTAACTCTTCCATGACAGTTTTGGGCATGAGGTTGTGAGAAGCCCCCGAATCCATCAAGCAGTTGTGCAGTACCTTGTCATGTATGTTCAAGGAAGTGTAGAAGAGACGAGATGATTCATTCCTGTCTTCTACCATACGACCTAGAATAACTGCAGGCTTTTCATCTTGCAAATTGATGGAGTCTGTGGGAAGGCATGAGACCTTAGACTGTAAAATCTTAGAGAAGTGTTTCTTGAACCCTTCATGTTTAATCAATTCGGTCAGGGGCACAGGGATTCTGATCTTTTGAATTTCATGCTCGAAATTAAAAGAAGATGTAAGCTTCGGGATTTCTCTTATTTCGGGAACATGACTCTAGACTATGGGAGAGAGGGGTCAGTTCTTCTTACCTCTGTGACTGTCTGCTACTTCACTAGCAAGTTTCTCTGTTCTAGTGAACTGCACAGGAACATCAGGTGCTACTATCTTTTTCTTGGACCTCAGGTCATACCTGCCTTGGCTGCCACTAGCCTTGTCTCCCTTGCTCAATTCATTTAGCTGACTGTCCATGAGATACTCCTCGTATGCTAATTGAGTGAGATGAGGAAAAGGAGGAGTGTCTTCGAAGCAATGGATTTCAAGATCAAGCTCATCTATTTCCCCTTCTTCCTCCTCGGCCACAAAATTGTTTTGAAAAGGGGCCTGAATTTTCTGGTCTTCTCTGTCTCTTCCCCTCTCTCTTTGCATAGTCAGGGAAGAAATATTGTTTGGCCTCCTAAAACCTCCTTTTTTTTCGGCATTTTGAGGTCCCTTGTATGCTTGCCTCTCCTCCACCTTCATTCTCTCCATCTATGCAGACAGAGACTTCACCATCTTGGTCAGTTCATCCACTTGAGGGTGGGGCACCGATGGGCCAAAATTTGAGGCTTCAGATCTTCCCTTTCTCCTATCTGCGTCAGCCTTGTTCCTCAGTCTATCAGCTACTAATACATTATATTCCACTTCTATGGCCGCATCTTGCATTTGAACTAAGGAGGTGGCTCTTCTTTCTCTCAATAAAAGACAGAAATTGGGGCCAAACGCACTAGCATAAGAAATCTTGGCCGAGGCTTCTGAGGGTTTTATCTCAGTAGGAATTTTATTATACATCTTATTGAATCTCTTGGAGAAGTCAGAGACCGACTCCCCTTCAATCTTTTTCAAAGACCCAAACTCTGTCATGTAATACATGAAATCCTTCCTATCTCCCCACTACCTCAGGAAAACACTATCCAAAGCTTCGATCCCAACAATAGATTTGGGGGCCAATCCTCTAAACCACTTCCTCACCTCACCATCCAGGCTCTGGACGAAGACTGTCATCCAGACATCTTCATTTTCAATGTTTAGGTTTTCTGCATAACTGTAGAAAGAAACCAGGTGCTCTTCCGCAGTTATGTCCCCTTCCCCAATGAACTTGGGCATATACTTCAAGTAATCTCCAGCAGGGAGAGGATTCATAGGATGGGGTAGGATTAACGGAGCATATCTGGTAGTGACTATGGAATCCATCCTATTTAGAGGGGGATTAGCACCAGCCATAGGAATATTAGGTGGAGGAGAACTTGGAGGAGAAGGAGTTCGCGAAGGGGCTACTGAGAATGAGTCTTTAAGTGGAATGGGAAACAATAGGGGATTTAGGGAGAAGGTTAACGGGCTTAAGTTAGCAAATGGTTCTCTTTGTGCAGAAGTGGCAACAGTAACAAGAGGAGGAGTGGTAAAGATAGGAGTGGGGAATTCTTTTGTGGTCCTGGGTCTACGCCAAGGTACAACTTTAGGGGAGAGGGGAGTGACAAAGATTTCTCCCTCCAATCCCAGACCAGGAGGGGAAAACTCAGCAGGAACACTTCCGAAAATCAGGAAATGGGAAACCTCAGAAAAAGGTCTGTTAAGAAACTGAGGAGGAGAAAATGGAGTTCCTAAAGAAGGAGATGGCAGATTACCTGGTTCGGCGGTGGAAGCTCCTTCTTCAGAGGCCTTTCCCTTTCTTAGAACCACCTTTGGATCAATTTTAGGTGTAGATAGAGGCAGTTGTGGATGGGACCGCATGTGTCTGCCTCTGAAAGCCACAATTAACACGGAAGGTTCGCCACAGTGAAGTTGTCGCAATGGAGTCGCTAGGTGCACAGCAACAATCTTTAAAGGCTCTGATACCTGATGCACCTTCAGAATCAGAGGCTCAATGTCATTCAATCCCGGGGAAAATTTTCAACTTCATCCCCGGCAGCGGTGCCAGAAATGTTAGCGTTAGAATTCACTCCTGGATTGCTTGTAGGAGCAGAGCCCAACGCCCATCATTTTTATGTCACGATAGTTTTAATGGGTGATCAAATGGGCAGAAACTCGGGAAGATATTGCTCTAACTCAGGAACTGAGTCTGGTATGTAAGGAACAAAGGAGGTCTTGATCTAACTTCAGTCAGTGAGTTGATTAAAAGATGAGCAGGTTGAAGACTTGGTGAGAGGAGTGAGAAAACTACCTCAGGCAATAGGCCTTTCAGCAGTTTGTAGAAGAAAAACTCTGAATGCAAGATCCTCTTGGTTCAGGGTTTCGAGAAACTGAAAGGGGGGACTTGAATGGATCCTCCAATTCCAAGTCGTTCAGCGCTAAGAAAATCACAGGGACCAATTAGAAACAATGCAATTGTTACAGTGATCCAACCTACATCATCCTATAACAGTTAGAACTCGACTGGATCCTCCAATTCCGAGCTGCTCTAACACAGTGTAAACAAAGACATGAAAGAAACTGACATTCATAAGACAAGAAGTCTCAAGAGTCCATGCATAACCAGAATAACAGTGCTTCATTAAATTTTTACAACCGGGAGCCTCGCTCAACCATTGATGATTACAAAATACAAAGACTGAGTCTATATACTCAGAAAAATTCACCTAACAAAGGCGTGCTTAGTCATCCAAGGCGTGGTGTCCCTTCAGTCAAACTCAGATGGATATTCTTCGTCAGACACCACCTTAACTGTGCATGGCTCCTGCAAGGGGAGTAGCTGAGCCATTAAGTGTCGAGTTAGCGTGTGTAGACCTCTCTATCTAGTCGAGGACTTGGCATGGCTTCTTTGGAAAAAATCGGTACACAAGACCCTCTAGGGCAGACAGCTTGCCAGATCCTCCATACCTTACACTTAATGAGTGAGGAGAAGTTTCAACCACCCCCTCTCACCTTCATTTACTCCAAGAGAGAACCAGGATTGAGATCGAAAAAGATGGCACCTGGAGATCGCGATGAACCCTTCTGTGACTAAACTTGACACCTTTGGCCCCTCTTGCACAACTTTTTTTTATTTTCCAAGTGACCACAGCTATGACCCTGCATTTATTCTCAAAGGAGTTTTCGGCGTTCGCGAATAGGAAGGAGATGATCCTTGCTTATCACAGTAGCGATGAGAGAAACGCCAAGATGGCTTAATTGGGCACCACGCGTCCCTCTCAGATCTGACGGTCCTGAACTCACTCGGCGATACTGTGGGCCCGGGTCCTGGATGCTCTTGGCACTTCGCGTCTCAGGGATATGAAGGATTTGCTCCTTGTGCTTTGGAGTCGCAATGGGCGAAAAGGTGAGGAACCTAATCGCGCACCAGGTGTCCCCTTTGGATGGACGACTGAAACTGCTCTGTGATTCTACGGGCCTGAATTTGGGTGCTTTCGGTGCTTCGGGGTTTGGGGTTTCCAGATGTAGAACGGCATGGAACCCTCACCCTTTTAACTCTCGAATGTTGAAATGTCGACGTGACTAGATCTCGCGCCACGCGTCCTTTGGATGGACGGTTGCTATCCTTTCCTGCATGCAATATGGGTGCTATCCATCGCGCTAATCTTGGCGCAACTTTGCTAACCGCGATTTCCCTTCGACCGTCGATCTGCTCCTATGGATGAATCTGAACCATCGACAATATAATTTCGTCTGCTTACTTGCTTGGAAGCCTGAAACGAGATTTTTCCGTGCTGCACTTGGGCGCTTCTCGTGCAACTTACAGACCTGAATACTCTTGTGCCCAGGACAAGAATTGTTACTAACACTATGAATGTTTATTGTTATGTGATTTATGATGGATATTATGCAACCTATTTCTATCTTGAAAAAATAAAAATAAAAATTGAAATTTAAAGATGTTGGTAGGTGGATACCAAGTTAATGATATGGTTAAATGTGTTTACATGATAATGTGTATGGATATGTGTGATTTGTGCTATAAACTAATCTACATATTAATGGGCTATAAAATAGCGAAAGGATAATGATAATAAAGGCATGATGTCGTGAACATTGACGAAGAAACAATATGGTATGAATCTTTGTATGTGAAATTATGTTGGTTCAAATACATTGTTATGATATGTGGGCAAGTGCAGGTTTTTAAAGTAGCGAGAATGCCTTAAACTGAATATATGATGACAAAATCCCAACAACATGGTGCCACCGTATGGTCCATGATAGGGTGTTGACCCTAGTTCTATCAGGAGGGGTGGAGGAATTTCCCATCGTGTATCGTCTAAAAACTGTAGTCATGGGAGGACAGTGTTAAATCATGCTCCCCTAGACATGTGATGATGACTAACAGTTGCATTTTGGGGAAGCTTGGTCAAAGTAGTTGACACTTCCACTTAGGGGTTCTATATGGAGTTAGGTCAATATAGTTGACGCTCCAACATAGTCCAACAGAGGAAGGATATGGAGGGAAGATGAAAGTAGGTTAGGGAGGAAGGATGTTTGGAAATAGTTGAGAATGTGTGGGGTTTCTAATATTATAGCATAAATTTCTGATTTTATTTTGCATTAAAAAATATTTTAACTGAATTGCAGTTATCTAGGTAATTGTCACTTGAGTTAAATTATTATAATTGAAGGATTTTGAAATTATTGTAAAAGGTTGATTTATTCTTTATGAAGTTAATTGCATTGTTGATTGGGTTAAAAGCATATAGGAATTGTATTAGATGTGTTAATTTTTTCCATTAGTACAGGCACAAGTTTTGTATGTGCTAGCTACGCATACATGCCTTGTGCATGTACACTAGTATTT
>JASDQU010256929.1:4645-15908 GCA_032191745.1 Picea mariana
AAATAATTAATCCTTCATATAAACCCGAGAACCAAAAGGACTTGTGAAACCAAATTTCATATAAACCCGAGAACCAAAAGAACTTGTGAAACCAATATTTTTGCCAAAAATAATTAATCCTTCATATAAACCCGAGAACCAAAAAGACTTGTGAAACCAAATTTTTACCAAAAAATTCTTAAATTTTTTGCAAAGAACCCAAGATTTTGACTTGATGAACGATGCAGTCAGTCCCAGGAGCACATTGTCCTTTCAGAACCATAATTTTTTTGACAAGATTTAACCAAAAAATTGGATGTGCTAACACGGGTCTTTATGAATCGCAAGATCAAAGTCAGTACCTTAACATCCCAACGGTGATTGATGTGACCTATAGGTCTAAGTGGAAATACAAAAATATCGTTGATTGAATACACTTACACGATTTTGAGAACAAAGCCTAAAACTCATGTAAATCAAATACAAAGGAAGCCACTAGTGATGCAACTACTCTAATATTTTGTGAACAAAGCCTAAAGTTATTGTAAATCAAATATAAAGCAGGTCACACTGGTGATGCCACTGCGCTTATAAACATACATAAAGGAGAGGCGAGACTACATACATAAAGAAGAATGTCTAGTAAATCCTCGATTCTCTCTACTTCCTTTTGTAAAAATTAAACTAAAATGTCCATTCTCGTGGCACCATGAAGCGTCACTTTATGAAAAAGCATGCCTAGTGCAGAACCGTTGTAAATGCATACAAGGAAAAGCATCACTCTATTTATTAGCCTTTCTTGTTCCTGCATTTTGTTATTCGCTGTGATTATTTTCATCTTTGTAAATATCGTCAGCGTCCTCTTCTTCATAATCAGGAARATCTAGACACGCTACATCTTTTGCCCATTCAATATTCTCTACCTCACATTTTAAGATTCCTTCATCATCAACACTATTTTCTTCACCCATTGTTAAACCCACTTGAAGAAGAAGAAATCCTYGAAACCCTACTCTCAAGCTTAATGAAATCCTGAACAGAAAAACAACCTCTGCAATTGATCATCTTCATAATCAAGTTCTTTTGTTTCATTGATTTGTTTTGTATGAGGGGTACATAAACCTGGTCTAGACAATTTTTGCTTCTGTTGAGATTTCTTGTTTGCATGCCCATCACTTGGGATACAGGGTCTTGATCAATGAGCTATTTTAGAAGGTTGGGTATAGTTGGGACCTGTTGAATCGATCAATCAAAAGATGAGATTGAATTTTGTGCATGTCGAGTGTAAGAGATACAGACCGTGTTTTGTTTGGTTCTTGAGCTTGAAACTAAAGAAAAAACTAAAAAAAAATTGTGCATGTCGAGTGTAAGAGATACAAACCGTGTTTTGTTTGGTTCTTGAGCTTGCAACTAAAGAAAAAACTAAAAATAAAGCGCACTCTCACCCTCATTGATCAGTTGTGAGGAATTGGTGATATTTGTTGTTGGTGCGAGGGATCATGGGGTCAAGCGATAGGTGGTTCTATGCAGTGCCGCCCCAAAACCGAGGTCTGAACCAGAGGTGCGAAGGCCGCATTCGTCTCCTGATCCAATTTCTCAGCTGCGAGGCCCTGGTGATGCTCTACACAGGATCCACAAAATGATCCGTTCAAGTCCAAAACTGGCCTTTTCTTAAAGATCCATCGACTTGCTTATGCAGAAATGGGTGAAGTCGAAGGTGAATCTCCTTCAAGTCCCCCCCCCAAAGGGATTGGACACAAGGATTTCAAGGATCCGACTATGAGTTAGATCGACGAAGACATGCCTTAACGGATCGCAATCGAATCAAAGCTCAGTAAGACAAGCATGACATTGGTGTTCAAGTCAGAGGACTTCATCAAGTACGAACTGGAGAACATTTTGCAAGATGTTGTCCACAGTGAAAAGTGTCTCTATTTAGTTTTTGAGTATTTGGACTTGGACCTCACGAAGAATATGGATTTTTGTCCCAAGCTAGCAAAGGATCCTCGTCTAATTAAAAAAAATTGTATCAGATTCTGCATGGAATTGCCTATTGTCATTCTCATCAAGTTCTTCATCGTGATTTGAAACCACAAAATTTGCTTATGGACCACAAAACCAATGCATTGAAACTTGTCGACTTTGGACTTGTAAGGACATTTGGAACTCTTGTGAGGACCTTTACTCATGAGGTGAGGTGGTTATATTGTGGTACCATGAACCAGATTTCTTGCTCGTGTCTCCACATTATTTGACTCCGGTTGATGTTTGGTCTGTGGGGTGTATTTTTGTTGAAAATGGTAAAGAAGTGTTGGCAATGGTGAGATTCTATCTTTGTAATTTACAATTCTTAGATTTGTAGCTACAGTTTGTTAGATATGCAACCAAGTTCTCTAACTATAGGCACACATCAAATCGTGGCCTTAAAGCATCTCGGTTCTAACACCTGGACGAGGTTCTTGTCCCCACCCTTATCATTTCTGAAGTGTTCTTGCCCACCTCCCTGGTAAGTTGGTTGTGCTTGTGACGAGGATACCTGATTTTGAAAGTCAATATACATAATGAACCAGATATCCTACTCGTGTCTTGACATTATTTGACTCTGGTTGATGTTTGGTTTGTTGGGTATATTTTTGCTGAAAATGGTAAAAAAGTGTTGGTAATGATGAGATTCTATCTTTGTAATTTACAATTCTTAGATTCATTAAAGTCAATATACATATTGAGACTAGAGATGATGTTGAAGATTCAGACCCAAGTATGCATGTGATTGTAAAGGAAGAAGATGTTTTGCTTACGAGAAGGATGATCGTTCTAATATGATATAAGTCTTTGCTCTCTCTATATATATCTAAAGAGAGAGACATCATGGAAGCTCGACATCTTACTTTTACGATGGTTACAAGACATTTCAAGTGCTAACAATGTCCAGTGATGTTGGGAAACTTGGATTACAGCTAGGTGACTATACCTTTTGATGGATTAAGAAGCAGCTTGAAGGAGTCTCATAGTCCAAGCATTGTTTTCAAAGACAGCCTCTAAAAAATGTTTGGTTCTCTTTTTAGTTGTGTCAATGTGTGCTTGCTTTCAACAAGTTTTGTTAGGCATTGAATTATTATTGGATGATGATTGACATAATCCCTCAACCATTTCCTCTCGTATAAGTAGTAGTTAGATCTTCTAACCATTTGCAATCTTTGAAAAAATAGACAAACACTATTGCAATCTTCTTTGTTTATCATTTGTGCGTCATAATCGATATTTCTTATGAGATTCGATTTCTCCATAGTCACTACTCTTCTCTTTCTAGATCCCTAATCTTGCGACAAGGGAATCAAAAGCCTAAACTCCATGGGGCACTGCCAAACCTAGTGCTCTCTAATTACAATATTTATCGACATTCAAATCAATGATAAAAAGGCTTTCAATTGTCATCCATTGGAAATCAACGACACAGAGTGACGCCCTAATGTCCCATCAAGACGCATGCTTCACTAAGGAAAAATGCCTTGTGACATAAATATGATATGGAGAGTAATTGGCCTCTCCATGACATATTATGATCCTCGAGGTAGTTAGAACCCATAATGTACATAGGACAAGCTCCAAACATATATGTAAGAAGAACCCATCTCAAAAAATGGATAACGGTCACCTATTTAAAGGTTTCATAATGACCAAACTTTTATATTATTTCATATTAACCCATCTCAAAAAATGGATAACGGTCACCTATTTAAAGGTTTCATAATGACCAAACTTTTATATTATTTCATATTCCATTTATATGTACATAGGACAAGCTCCAAAGAAGAACCCATCTCAAAAAATGGATAAGGGTCACCTATTTAAAGGTTTAGTAATGACCAAACTTCTATATTATTTCATATTCCATTTATATTATTTCTTCTTTGTTTATCATTTGTGCGTCATAATCGATATTTCTTATGATATTCTATTTCTCCATTACTCTTCTCTTTCTAGATCCCTAATCTTGCCACGAGGGAATCAAACCCCTAAACTCCCTAGAGCATTGCCAAACTCTGATTCTTTCTAATTACAATATTTTTGACATTCAAATTAATGGTAAAAAGACTTTCGATTGTCATCCATTGGAAATCAACGACATAGTGACACCCTAATGTCCCATCAGGACACATGCTTTGCTAAGGGAAAATGCCTTACAACGTAAATATGCTATGGAAAGTAATCAACCTCTCCATGAGATATTACGATCCTCAAGGCATCTAGAACCCATAATGTACATGGGACAAGCTCCAAACATATATTGTGATCCTCATAGTACATAGAACCCATAATGTTAAAAATATAAGCAGTTGCGAGAGCCATTCTCCTGGAGGATGGCTAAGACCCTAGACGAGATCTAGGGCCCCCAGTGCACTCCTGGGGTACTTGGTCTGAGACCAAACAGTCAGTGCCATGGCAAAAGACCCTTATGAGGGCCCCCAGTATACGACTGGGGTTCTTGGTGAATAACCAAGCAGTAAAGACCCCTGAGAGGGCCCCCAGTATACGACTGGGGTTTTTGGTCTAGGACCAAGCAGTTAAAGCCCCTAGATAAGCCTAGGGCCCCTGGAAAAGTCCAGGGTACCCATGCATACGGCATGAGTTGATCATTGGTCTCTGACCTTGGTGGATAAGACCCCAGGAAAAGTTCTGGGGCTACTTGATTCTCTATCAAGTATTTGATGGTACATGACCTTCCTTGAAGGACATAACCACATGAGGGATAAGTCCCATATGCAGTGATGATAAAGTAATAGGTTCACCAAGTGATATGAAGGAATGAGTAATGCCACCTTGCAAAACCTCCTTTACCCTTGTTTGATTGGTTTGGGGTTTTGTTGTCTTATTCAAGGGTTAAATTTAAAATTAAATTTTAAAATGTTATTATCACATGTTTAAATTTAAATTTAAACATGTGATTTTAAATTGGTTTAATCTAACCCTTGCCCTAACCTAAATACTATAAATTAAACCCCCCCCCCTCTCACCTTTAACTCACCTATCATTCTTGTGTGCTAGTGCTGATCTCACTCTCTCTAGCCTGCGGCCTCATTGTAATTTCTGTGGGAGCGGCCTCATTGATTTGNGGTTTAATCTAACCCTTGCCCCAACCTAAATACTATAAATTAAACCCCCCCCTCTCACCTTTAACTCACCTATCATTCTTGTGTGCTAGTGCTGATCTCACTCTCTCTAGCCTGCGGCCTCATTGTAATTTCTGTGGGAGCGGCCTCATTGATTTGTTGTGGATGCCTTCTAGCTGCCACCTCCTTGTTTCTGTTGTGGGTGATCTCTAGCTGCCGCCATCTTGAGGGTGATCTTCCAGCACCGGCCTCTTCCCTTTGGTTGTTGTTTGAAGTGTGTGCTAGGTGCAGCCTCCTTTGTGTTTGCTGTAGGTATAGCTGCGGCCTCCTTTGTGTTTGCTGCAAGGGAAGGTGCAGCCTCCCTTGTGTTTGCTGGTTGGGGTATTGTGTTTCAGTGTGTGAGCAGTGTGCGGCACCCTTAACCTTTCGTTGAGTGCAAACCCTTGACCCTTGAGGTTACGGCCCTGTTATGTGAACAGATCTTAAGGGTTTCAGCACCCCTTCTTCTCTGTCTGCTGTATGGAGAGACTATCTAGTCTGCGACACTCTTGCTAGGGTATTCTTGTGGGGTGCCATTTGCTGAAGCATACCTAACAGTTCAGTTTCTGTTCTCTGCTGAGATAAGGGTTTATGCACAGTCCAGTTTTCAGTTCTAAAGTCTCTTGGGGTAAGGGTTTTACTGTGTGAGGGTTTGGGCATTTATAACCTCTGTTGGGATTGGGTTTTCCTTCCTGTGGCCCTTGTGCTTGGTGGCAAGAAAGTTCTTTCATTCTTTGGCATTGAGATCCACTATAGATCTATGAACTGAACCTTTGTCTGAGCATACTAAACTGGTTCTACACCTCTTGTGGTTACTGTGCTATCTTCAGAGGTAAGGTTGCTGTACCAGGTATGTATCTTACTCATCTTTCTCTGATTTAGATTTGATTTTACTACAGAACTGTTTAATCTAGTATACTTTGTGTAGATCTGAAGATATACTCTGAACTTACAATTTATTCTATTGTGAAATGATTAGACTAAATTGTTAGATCTGAAATCTGTGTTTAGTCTTATAGATCTATTGTATTTCTCAGATCTGTTCACTGTTACATTAGATCAGAATACTATCTCTTTAGATCTGAGTTTCTATTCATATTAGATCAGAGTTTCTCTTTTAAGTTTATTGCTGTCTTTCATAGATCTACATTCTATGTCTTCTATCTCTGTTGAGTTACAGATCTAGCTGTTTTGATCATTGAAATTAAAAGGATATTACTGTTTTGCAAATTTACCCTAATTCTAACACATAATGTACATACGACAAGCTCCAAATATTTACATAAGAACAACCCATTTCAGAAAATAGAGAAGAATGGCCACCTATTTCATAATGACCAAACTTATATATTATTTTGTATTCCATTTACCCCCATCATTGTCAATGGAATTGGTGAACCTAGGATTATTACACACAAGTATAGACCCATCTTAACTCCGGCTCTACAAAGCACCGAGAGGGATCAAATCTCTTGAGGTGCAAACCCTTCCTCACCCTTTTTAGAACAAAAGGATAGAGCCGACATATATAATTTTCATTTACTTAATTTTTTTATTATTATTTAAGAGTGACATGTATCAACTCCACATTGAATTTAGACACAGAATCACACATCAACCTAATACTGAGCTGTAGAATGCGCCTCTCGACACAGTAAAACCAACTTAAGAAGATAGAGACCTTATGTAAAAAATGTGAAGTTCTCACATCTACTTTTGTTTTGTTTTATCAAAAATAAAGAATAAAAAAATAATAAAGATTTAAAAAATTAGGCAAGCATGGTTCATTTCCAATGACAACCATTTTATAATAGAAGCATAGATGTACGTTACAAGCTTTTGCGTGCTAAGATCACATGGTTTCAAAGGGGCCTCCTGCAGCACCAATATAGAAATGATAGCACCAGACTTTCAAATGTAAAGCAGTGAGGAGAAAATGCTCATGCTATCAAAAAGTCTAGAAGTAGAAGAAACGAATCATGTATGCAAACATCCAATAACAGAAGCCTAGATGTATGCATCAAAAAGCCTCCTGCAGAACCCATATAGAAATGATAGCACCAAACTTTCAAATGTATATCAGTAAGGTGAAGATGCTCATGCTATCTACCAAAAAAGAGCAAGCATCCAATACAAAAGTAACCCGAAATTTTAGTGATACGCACAGAACCAATATAGAAATGATAGCATGAAACTTTCAAATGTATAGCAGTAAGGTGGAGATGCTCCTTCTATCTACCAAAAAAGAGCAAGCACCCAATACAAAAGTAACCCAGAATTTTAGTGAAATGCACTACACATCCCCTTTTTACTTAAATAAAAAGGGTTTGCTTTTACAACTGAACGAAGCACATCGGGTGTCTCGTACATTTATATGAATTATAGACTAAGCAAAAGATGTTAGCTATGAAGGTCTCCTCTCAACCATGCATGTAAAATGCAACAACTTCTGCGCTTGGCTATATTTCTCACTTGTCTTACAATTTCACGCAATAAAGTCCTGTGAGGTGGCTATACATCATAATATTAAAATGAAAACTATAGTAAATTTTCAAACCTGCTACTTCAACCAGAAAATTATCCATGTCACTTGCCTTATTAACATAAAGGCATCATATTTGCATCTAGCAACTGTTCAAACCCGCAACTTCAACTGGAAGACTTTGAATGTCATCTAAATAACCACTGGATTATAATAGATAAGATACAGAAGTTTCTTGTGAATGTATAGAATCACACGAATTGAAAGGACCGTCTCAATATGGAACATTCTTGGGAAGGTTCCTAATTACATTATTCTTTAGACCTACTTTTGTCCGCATTACCTCCACTCCAGAACTTCGTATTTTCTTTAATGCATTGCGCCTCAATATCTTCTCTTTTGATTGCACAGTTGCCAAACCCATGCTTCGATACCTGCCAGATTAAATCCACTCAGTTTGCCATGCAAGGAACAAATTCATGTGCACACTACATTTAAATATATTAGAAGAAAATGCTCTGGAGTATATCACCTTGAGACTAATGCATGAGAAAGAGCAACATCTCTCTCAACTGTTGGGCGTGGTCTTTGACGGTAATAACGAAGAAATTCACGAGAACCAAGCATCTTACATGATGTTCCATTTTCAGACTTTCTTTGGATTACTAATTCGGCCCCTCCAAAGCCAAGTTCAATATTGGTATTGAGATTTTCTTCTGTAGGCACTATTTGCATCCCACTTCCGTCCACGTAACTATACAGAAACAAAAAGTAGTCCCAACCATAACATAAATAATAAAGAACCATGCAGTCAGTAATGATGTCCTTTGACATCACAGATTAGAAGTTGAAAAACAGAAAAACATCCTATTAAACAAACCAATGATATAATACAGGAAACCACAGAATACCTGCTGCTGTAGTCATAAAAGTCATCTAGATCGCTATCTTCTTCTTCATCTCCATCTCCATAGTGTAATTTGCAGTGATTTTTAGAAATCATATGCTTCCTAACAGCTTCTAGACTTAGAAATGGTTTTCGTTTCTCATTACAATACAAACACATGAAATCATTGGTCACCTGTGATGGGAAAAACAGAACACTTGATTCTAAGGATTTTGAATGTTTCTTCCAACTGTGCGATGGAAACTTGAAAGAGAAACAAAAAATTATATACATCTTCTTCTAAAATACCGAAAAATTATATATATCTTCTTCTAAAATACCTTGAGGCCGAGGTAGCTTAGTAATTCACGAGGACCTTTCAAATATTCGGCGTCAGGAATAAAAAATCCATGCATCTTGTGCATATGCTCTACACAACTCTCAATGGTCCCATCTGGCCTGAAATCACATATGAAGCAGCAGCTGGCATCCCACTCTAACTTCTCTGCTATGGACTCAAAATTGCCTCCAGCATTTCCTGAACTTGATTCATTAACATCCAAGCTCTTCAAAGATTCAGATGCTACACTAACCATGTCATAGGTCTCTACCTCCTCCCATTCTTCACTGCCTTCAGAATCTTCTGATTTATCTTCATTCAGAGAAGAAGGAGATTTGCTGACAAAAGATGACTTGTTTGCAGCACGCTCTGGTAGCAGCTTAATGACAGCAATGCCGGCACTTCGAGAATCTGATGTTTCAGAAGCACGCAGAGTGTGAGCCCTTGAGTTAAGATGTTGAGCATGTGCCTTGGCACTTCTGTATTCTTTTCCACAAAGGGAGCAGCTATACAACATCCGGTTGCTTTCCAGCCTCTTCTGTTCCTCAGCCAAAGCTTGCTGTCTTGCTTGAAATAAGGCTTCTGTCACTCCAGGAACGCCAGCAACCTAGTTATCCAGATATAAAAAATTTAGAATGTTTACAATCAGATAGCAACAACAGAATAGATTAATCATTTAAAATGTATAGGAGAAAAACATGCAAACACCGAAGTCAATTATGTTTCAGGATACAAAGTGCAAATCAAAGATAATGTAAATTTGAATTAGCGCAAGAGACAGATAAATCTTAAAAATATTGCCCATTCAGAGCAGATGCCCATTTGATGGAATGGAAAGGAGTAAAATGATGTAAATGGAAAACATTCAATTGTATGATCCAATGAAAAAACTCAAAATGCATTGAACACATCAAATCACTGAATAAAGGAGTCAGAACCCTGTGTCTCGTGGCAACTAGTAAAGTTCATCATTACTCTAGCTTCTTTTAAGCATTCTCCTTAACTACATAATTAATATTATATGTAAAAACCGATAATTAGACAATGTTGAGTAGTAAATAGGGTAACAAAAGTTGAAACTTTGCATGTGGGCCCTATTAGAAAGATTACTACTAGAACCAGTAAAAACATGGTATGCTTTGGAACAAAGACACCAATGGCTTGGTAAACCATAAGCAGAGTAGAAAGCGTTGTTCTCTTCAGAAGGAGGTATTGATTTAAGTTTTAAAACTCCCAGCACTTCAAAAATATTTAAAAAGTTTTAACACCAAACATTTAAAAAGTTCTCTTCTCAAATTTTATATACAAGCAAAACCGAAGAGAGAGAGAAGTAGGCCTGTTTTCACAAGCTGTTCCAACCCTTGTTTTAAAAACCGGTGAACCGGAACCGGAACCGGCCGGTTTTACCGGTTTGATGGTCGAACAATTCAAACCAGCCAATAAACCGAACCGGTCCACCGGTTTATGACCAAACCAGTCGGTTTATGACCAAACTGGCCGGTTTCGTCATAAACCAACCGGTTTGGTCATAAACCGGCCGGTTTGGTCCCTAAAACCTAAAACCTAAGTAACAAAGAAGTACTTGGTGTTGATTTTTCACAGTGTTTTCTCACCCTGCAATTTATCCCAATCCCAGTTTCAATCACTCCTTATCACTCCAAAATGTTTAATGCCCTTTCCCAATATTAATGAAATTTGCAAACATTAATATGCATTAAATTTCGAAATGAAATTTTGACTGAAACACATGAAATAAATAATCTTTTCTATGGCTGTCTTAAAACTCAGAAAATATATCAGCAAGTACACATTAAATGACACAATGAATTTTTGGTCAAATCGACCCTGGAAAAACCCCAATGTGGGGAAAACCAGTGAGAGAGAGGAGTTCTTCTTATTTCTTCAAATTCTGGAAATTACATCAGCAAAAATAAACCAACAGATTTAACTTGTCTCTTCCCTTCGATTTCCGTGCTTGAAATGTACAGGAAGAAAACCAACCACAGCCACCTCGAAAAACGTGCACACACAGCCGTACCGTACGGACTGTACGGATTTCTGGAAATTCGTGCCCAGAATTTGCTGCTGCTGTACGGCGACCGTACAGTCTGTACAGACCATTAATTGCTGCCTTTTTCCTTGGAAAACGTGCGTTGTACGACCCAGAACAGAAATAATAAATGTTGTTGCTACAAATTCGTACCGTACGGATTTTCCTTCACTGTTAGCTGCCTCGAAATTCGTGCCCAGCTTTGCCTTGAAAATCGTGCCTCCTCTTTGCTGCTCTTTCCTCTTCAGAAAATAGAAACCCTTCTCTTGTTCTTGCTCTCTCTCAATCTCTCAATCTCTCATGGAAAGAATGAATTCGTTTTTTGTCTTTTTCCTCCTTTAGAATCCCTAAGTGACTCTTAGGTTACCTTTTTGAT
>JASDQU010256930.1:0-16245 GCA_032191745.1 Picea mariana
GATAGATCTCTTTGTGGTCACTCGGTCGGCCCATAGAGCAAATTTTAATCTGGAATGCCATGCCTTCTTGTTGTCTTCCAACAGCCTTTTGATGATCCTTATCAGGCTTTTGTTGGATGATTCTGCTAAACCGTTGCCCTGTGGATAATATGGGGTGGAGTGAATCAGCGTGATTCTGAACTGCTCACAGAACTTGGCCAATGGATCGGACCCGAAAGTGGTTGCGTTATCAGTGACAATTTTACTCGGGCGGCCGAATCTCGTGATGAGGTCCTCCAGGAATTCAATGATTACCTTGTGGGAAGCACTCCTGGTAGGGATAGCTTCAATCCACTTGGTAAAGAAATCTGTAGCAGTCAGGATCCACCTGTGCTGCCCACTGGAAGCAGGGTGAATTTCTCCAATGAAATCTAGGCCCCACTGCTGGAAAGGTCCTGAAACCACCACTGGATTTAATGACAGAGACTTGAGTTGTTGCTTCCCTGCAAATTTGTGACATTTGATGCAGGCTTTGACCTTTTTGTAGACGTCAGTGAACAAGGTAGGCCAGTAGTATCCAGCCCTGAGGATTTTGTGGGTTGTGGCTTTCTAGAAATGGTGCCCTCCGCACAGGCCGCTATGAAATTCAGCCACGATCATTTCAGCCTCTTGTGGAATCATGCATTTTAAAAGCACCCCCAGGGGGTCTTTCCAATATAACATTTGATCGATCAGGTAGTATCTGACTGCCTTGAGCTTCAGAGCTCTTGCTTGGTTCCTTTGTAGGCTGTCCGGGGGCCGCAACTCTTGCAGAAAGTATATGACATCCTTATACCAAGGACATCGAGCTAATGGGGGCTCTCTTCGAGTGTCCATTTTAGACAGCCGACTTTGTGGAATTCCTGAGCATTCGTTTATGAAACTTATCCCCAGAGCTTGGCAGTTTGCTTCATCCAACATCTTGGCTAAACCTTGACCTTTGATCAATTTAGTGGGCCTTATTTCCAGGTCAAATTCTAGAATTTTGGCTATCCATTTACTCCTTCTCCCATCTATGTCAGGCTGAATAAGAATCTCTTTAACAGCAGCCGAGGGGACATAGGCAATGATTTTTGACTGCAGGACGTAGGTTCTAAAATCTTTGAGAGCTTTTACTAGAGCATAGGCCTACTTCTCCATAGTGTCATACCTGACTTCGGCATCCCTCAATGCTCGGCTGAAATAAGCAATAGGCTGCTCTAGCCCAATGTCGTTTGTCTGTAATAGAACAACAACCACTGTGTCAGGTGAGGCAAAGGAGAAAATAAGGAAATCCTTCGAGTAGTCGGGACTGATAAGCACAGGAGCTTCAGTCAGGGCCTTCTTGATTTTCTCAAAGGAATGTCGCGATTGAGGGGTCCATCTTACTTCATTTCCTTTCTTCAAAATGGCTGTTATAAGCTTTACCTCCTCAGCAAAGTTAGGCACAAACCTCCTCAGAAAATTAATTTTACCAAGGAAAGATTGGACCTCCTTCTTGGACCTCAGGATCGATAAGGCTTGTATCACCTCAACTTTGCTGGGGTCAATTCTGACTCCTTCCACTGATACTATGTGGCCTAGTAACTTTCCCTCCTGCATGATGAATAGATATTTCTTGGGGTTTAATGAAATGCCAAAATTTCTGCATTTCAAGAAAACCTTCCTGAGATGGCGACGGTGTTCTTTATCAGATTTTGAAAACACTGTGATGTCATCCAGATAAACGACCACAAATTTATCCTTTTCCCCAACGAAAGCTATGTCCATGGCACGTTGAAATGTTTCCCCTGCATTCATTAATCCAAATGGCATCTTGGCATACATGAATGTGCCCCATGGAGTGGTGAATGTTGTCTTTTCCTTGTCCTCAGGCAGAACAGAGACTTGATTGTAGCCAGAGAAACCATCAATCATGGACATCTTGGAAGCTCCTGCTACCCTCTGCAGTATATGTTCCATCTTTGGTAAGGGGTAGTTATCCTTTCGTGAGCTCCTGTTCAGGTTTCTGAAGTCTACACAAAGCCAGATCTCTCCATTCTTTTTCCTTACTAGCACCAAGTTGGCCACCCACTCTGAATATCTCAATGGCACAATGATCTGAGCTTGAAGCAGCTTCTTCACTTCCCTCTCCATGATAGGCCGCAGTATAGGATTGATCTGTCTCGGCTTCTGCCTAAATGGCTTCGCCTCCTCCTTTAATGGGATTTTATGCTCGATGACAAAAATTTCATATGTTTTTAGGTCCTCATAGGTCTAGGTAAACACATCAGCAAATTCCCTCAAAAGTCCAATGTATTCAGACCTCTTCTCCTTTGTCAGACTTCTTGACAATTTGACAAACTTGGGCTCACTCTCAGTCCCAATGTTGCACTGAATAGTACAAGTGTCATCCTCCGAGGTCTCCCCTTTTAATGACACATCATTTCTATGAAAAAGTCTTTCCAAAGGAACCAGCCCTCTCAGAATATGATTGTTGGGCAGCTGCACAATGTTACGCTCTGCAATCTTATTCAGAAAATTACCCCCATCAAGCTCTTCTTCGGAGACAGACTCTTGGTCGATATGCATCTCTGAAATTTCTTCGACAGTCTCCAAGAATTTTTTGATCTAGAGATCATCCTCGAATACCTTCCAATGTTTGACATTGTCAAGTATGGAGGCCCTGTATTTTACTTCCACATCATATTTGGATTTGGGCGGCAAGGGTACTTTGAAATTGCCTGCTGAGGTAGCCAAGGAATCTGCCATTGTGTTCTCCTCTCTTGGGATGAAAGAAATGTTAAATGATGAGAAGAAACTGTCAATTAGGTCCCATACCTCATTTCTGTAACTTCTGAGTCGAGGATTCTTAGCCTGATAAGCGTTTCTGACCTGTTGGACCACCAACTCTGCATCACCGAACACTGCTACCTCCTGAATTCCCATTTCCCTTGTGGCTCTCAGCCCCAGGACGAGAGCTTCATACTCTGCTACATTGTTGGTAGCTTCAAATTCTAATTTGTATGACAGAGATACGGTTTCCTGGGTAGGTGACACAAAAAACACCCCAGCACCAGCGCCTTCCCCGGAACAGGCTCCATCAAAAAACATTTTCCAAATGGGGGTGATGAAAGGAGGAAGTTCACGAGGAGAGGTGGGTTGCTTTCTGAGTTCAAGAGGAGGCTCGGGAGCATGAGTGATTTGGAGTAAACTGGAACCTAAATCAGTGTCTAAGGCAAAAATAGGATGGTTGGTAGGGTTGGCTTCACCACTGATTATATAGGCTAGTTGGGCTTCTCTGTATAGCCTTCTATGCTCTCCTCCAAACACTGGGATAGTAGCATATGTGAGGTCCATCTGCAAGGTTTCCCCCAGTCTTTTTATCGAATATCTTGATAACAAAATACCGAACTTGGGGGGTACATCGGCCAATACAATATCCATGACCACACTTTTCATGGGCAACTGAAACAAGGTCACGACCAGGTCTTTGATAACTCCTAGACACTAAACTTTCTGAGAGTCAAATGAATAGAGGTCATGATAGGCTCGGGTGACTTCTAGTCCTAACTCTTCTATGACAGTTTTGTGCATAAGGTTGTGAGAAGCCCCCGAATCCATCAAGCAATTGTGCAGTACCTTGTCTTGTATGTTCAGGGAAGTGTAGAAAGGAGGGGATGAGTCATTCCTGTCTTCTACCATAGGACATAAAATAACTACAGGCTTTTCCTCTTGCAAGTTGATGGAGTCTGTGGGAAGGTATGAGGCTTCAAACTGTAATAGCTCAGAGAAGCATTTTTTGAATTCTTCATGTTTATTTAGCTCAGTCAGGGGCACAGGGATTCTAATCTTTTGAATCTCATGCTCGAAATTAAAAGAAGATGTAAGCTTCAGGATTTCCCTTATTTCGGAAACCTGACCTTGGACTATGGGAGAGATGGGTCGGGGCTTCTTACCTCTATGACTATCTTCTACTTCATTAGCAGGATTCTCAGTTCTAGTAGGCTGCTCGGGGACATCAGGTGCTACTGTCTTCTTCTTGGAACACAAATCATATCTGCCTTGGCCGCCACTAGTCTTGTCTCCCTTGCTCAGCTCATTTAGCTGACTGTCCATGAGAGACTCCTCGTATGCTGATTGAGTGAGATGAAGAAAAGGAGGCGTGTCTCTGAAGTAATGGATTTCAGGATCAAGTTCCTCTACTCCTTCTTGTTCCTCCTCGACCACAAAATTGTTTTGGAAAGGGGCCTGGATTTTCTGGTCTTCTCTGTTTCTTCCCCTCTCTCTTTGCACATTCAGGGGGGTAAAATTGTTCGGCCTCCTGAAACCTCCTTTGTTTTTGGTGTTTTGAGGGCCCTTGTATGCTTGCCTCCCCTCAACTTTCATTCTCTCCATCTCTGCAGACAGAGACTTCACCGTCTTGGTCAGTTCATCCACTTGAGGGTGGGGCACCGATGATCCAGAAGTTGAGGTTTCCAACCTTCCCTTTCTTCTGTCTGCGTCGGCCTTGTTCCTCAGTCTGTCAGCTGCTAATACATTGGATTCCACCTCTATGGCCTCATCTTGCATTTGAGCTAAGGAGGTGGCTCTTCTTTCTCTCAACAAAAGACAAAAATCGAGGCCAAATGCGCTAGCATAAGAAATTTTGGCCGAGGCTTTTGAGGGTTTTATTTCAGCAGGAATTTTATTATACATCTTATTAAATCTTTTAGAGAAGTCAGAGACATACTCTCCTTCCATTTTCTTCAGAGACCTGAACTCTGTCATGTAGTACATGAAATCTTTCCTATCGCCCCACTGCCTCAGGAAAGCGCTATCCAGGGCTTCAATCCCAGCAATAGATCTTGGGGCCAATCCTCTGAACCATTTCCTCACCTCGCCATCCAGGCTCTGGATGAAGACTCTCATCCAGACATCTTCATTTTCAATGTTGAGGTTGTCTGCGTAACTGTAGAAAGCAGCCAGGTGCTCTTCCGCAGTTACATCCCCTTCTCCGGTGAACTTGGGCATGTATTTCAAGTAATCTCCAGTAGGGAGAGGATTCATAGGATGGGGTAGAACTAAGGGATCATATCTGGCAGCGACTATGGCATCCATTCTATTCAGAGGGGGATTAGCACCAGCCATAGGAATATTAGGTGGAGGAGAACTTGGAGGAGAAGGAGCTCGGGAAGGGGCTACTAGGAATGAGTCTTGAAGTGGAGTGGGAAACAAGAGAGGATTTAAGGAGAAGGCTAGCGATCTCAAGTCAACAGGTGCTCCTCTTTGCGCAGGAGTAATAAAACTAGGCGTGGGGAAATCTTCTACGGTCCTGGGTCTACGCCAGGGTACGGATTCGGAGGATAGGGGAGTGACAAGGGTTTCTCCCTCTAATCCCAGACCAGGAGGGGAAAACTCAGCAGGAACACTCCCGAAGTTCAGGAAATGGGAAACCTATGAAGGAGGCCTATTGAGAAATTAAGGAGGAGAAAATGGAGTTCCTATAGAAGGAGATGGCGGATTACCTGGTTCGGCAATGGAAGCTTCTTCTTTGGAGTTCTTTCCTTTTCTGAGAACCACCTCCGGATCAGTTTCAGGTGTAGCTAGAGGCAACTGTGGATGAGACCGTGTGTGTCTGCCTCTGAAAGCCACAATTAATAGAGAAGGTTCTCCCCAGTGGAGTCATCACAATGGAGTCACCAGGTGAAAAGTAGCAATCTTCAAAGGCTCTAATACCCGATGCACCTTTGGAATCAGAGGTTCAATGTCATTCAATCCCGAGGAAAATTTTCAACTTCGTCCCCGACAACGGCGCTAGAAATGTTAGCATCAGAAGTCACTCCTGGATTGCTTGCAGGAGCAGAGCCCAACGCCCATCAGTTTTATGTCACGATTTGTTTAATGGGGTGATCAGATGGGTCAAGACTCAAGAAAATATAGCTTTAATTTGGGAAACTGGGCCTGGTATGTATGCAGCAAGGGAGGTCTTGATCCAACTTCTGTTAGTAAGTTGATTAAAGGGTGGTAGATGGAAGACTTGTGAGAAGGGCAAGCAAGACTGCCTCGGGCGACAAGCCTTCAGAAGCTTGAGGATGAAAAAATCATAAGCCAAGATCCTCTTGGTCCGAAGCTTCAAGGAGCTGAAGAGTGACTCAACTGGATCCTCCAATTCTAAGTCGTTCAGCGCTACGAAAATAACGGGAACCAGTTAGAAACAATGTAACTGTTGTAGTGATCCAACCTACATCATCCTATAACAGCTACAACTCAACTGGATCCTCCAATTCTGAGATGTTCTAACACAATATACAAGAGATGGAAAAGAGGCCGACATCCATAAAGTAAGAAATCTCAAATGCCTTATACATTAACCAGAGCAACCGACGCTTCATCAAAACTTTATAATCGGGAGCTTTGCTCAACCATCGATCCTCTCAAAAATACCAAGACTTAGTCTATATACTCAGGAAAATTCACCTCACAGAGGCGTGTACAGTCACCCAAAGTTTGGTGTCCCTTCAGTCAAACTCGTACTGATATCTTTCTTTAAGCGCCACCTTAACTACGCATGGCCCCTGTAAGGAGGGTAGCTGAGCCATTAAGTGCTGGGCTAGCATGCGCAGACTTCTCTGTCGAGTCGAGGACTTCGGCATGGCTTCTTTGAAAAAATCGATACACAGGACCTCTTTGAGAAAACCACTTGCCAAACCCTCCATTCTCTATACTTAATGAATGAAAAGAGGTTTCAACCACCCGCTCTTGCCATCATTTACTTCAAGCGAGAAACAATATTGAGGTCAGACCTGATGGCGCTTGGACATCACGAGGATCCCCTCTGTAGCTGAACTCGGTGCCTTTGGACTTATGTAAACAACTCCTTTCTTTCTCCAAGTGACCATGGGTTGTGACCACGACGCTTTCGGCGTTCGCGAATGGGAAGGAGCTAATCCTTGCATTTAGAAATCGCGATGAGCGAAACGATGAGATGACTCAGTCTGGTGCCACGCATCCTTTTGAGATCTGATGGTCCTGAAACTCACTCAGTGATATTATAGGCCCAGGTCTGAGACTCTCCCGGCACCTCGCGCATCGGAATATAACGAGGCTGCTTTTTGCACCTTAGAGTCACAATGGGAGAAATGCTGAGATGGCAAAGTGCCACCAGGTGTTCCCTTTGGATGGACAGTTGAAAATGCTTCGTGATACCACGAGCCCCACTTTTGGCACTATCGGGGTTTGGGGTTTTGAGATGTAGAACAACATGAAACTCTCGCCCCTCGAACTCCCGAATGCCGAAACACCGACGCAACTAGATCTCGTGCCACGCGTCCTTAGGATGAATGGACAAGGGGACATTCGATATTTAAAAGGGAGCCACCCTCATTTACAGGCTCGCTTGAAGTGACTTAGTGCTAGGACCATGCGCTCTGCTCCAAAGGCGCTTTCGACATTTCGTCGATCGACGATCTCAACTGCAACAAATGGGAGGCTCCTTGTTTCCCGAAACTCCGATCCCCGATACACTGACTGGAAGCCACCTGTCTCAATTGGATCGGACGACCTAGATTTGTCTTGAATTATTGGAGCTATCTCTCACATTATCCTCGGGGAAACTTGGCAGCCCCGAAATCCCGACGACCATTGATCAACTTTATAGGTGGGTCTTGGTGGCTGTCAACAAAACTTTGCCCATTCGCTCAAATTGTAACTGAAAAGAGGTTCCTCTGTGCTGTGCTTGGGCACTTCCCGGGCAATCCTACAGACCTATGTACCTTTGTGCCCTGATACCAAAATTGTTGCTAACAAGAGGAACTCCAACAGGTGATGACCGCGCAAGGAAAAATCAAAATCCATCACTATTGGAAACATGAAAATAACAGCGACAGATGGAGGATCTGGGACAAACTCAATCCAAAAAATAGAGATCGGATCGCAATAATACTGAAAGAGGTGGAGGTGGAGGTGGAATTGGGGAAAAGGAAAATTGTAATCTCAGAAGAAGAGGACCAACTAAGATGGGCAGAAAAATGGTGGGGAATTCAACTTAAAGGAATCACGAAACTACATCTTGGACCAGGACCAAGAAGATCCGGCGCAACAGTGGGGAAAGATTTGGGGCAGCTTCCAGTGGTCAAAAATCAAAATATTCAAATGGCTAGTTCTGCACAACCGAATTCTAAACCAGGAAAACCTAAGGAAAAGGGGTTTCATAGGCCCATCACGCTTTCACCTCTGTCAAGATAAGGAAGAAACAATGAATAATCTCCTTGATGAATGTAAATACACAACAGAGATTTGGGATTGGGCGACATACATCTTTCGCCAGTCCAATAGGACCCGAGGTAACATCTGCGCAACCATCAACAACTGGAATGAGAGGTACAAAAAAAATGAAATGGTGAACCTCTGTTGGAATCTCATGCCAGGGATGATCATATGGGAAATATGGAAAGAAAGGAACCGACACATCTTCAGGAACGAAAGCCTTTCGGAAGGGAAACTCAAGGAAGCAATAATCTCACAAATATGAGAAATGGTGTAGAGCCACAACTGCCAGACTGGAAAAGTGTAAATCACAGGCCAGGACTCCCGAATCCTGGAAGTTTTTCACCTAAAAGATGGGCACAACAACACATAGGTAGAACAGCCACCACAAATTCAATTAGGAGAGCGCAACTAGACACTGCCTCTGGCAGGGTTCCTCAAGTTAAATTTTGATGGGGCGACAAAAGGAAACCCATGAATGACAGAGATAGGAGGGGTGATCAGAGATAGTGATGGAAACATAATCTGGCTGTATGTTGGGAGTATGGGGAACTCAACCAACAACGCAGCGGAATTTGGAGCCTTGGAACTCGGTCTCAAAATTCTGATCCATGAAAGGATGACCAACACCATCGTGGAAGGTGACTCCACCCTAGTCATCAACACGGTGAAGAGACTCCAAAATGGCACTAGAGTGGGAAAGGTACAGAAACATTGGCGCTTGGCACACTCCCTATAAAAAATATAGGAGCATCTACAAAGGATTAACACAGTGGAGTTGTGCTAGGTATGCAGGTTAGCAAATGGCTTGGTGGACAGAATTGCAAATGAGGGGGTTAGAAAGGAAGGACCAGAACTAGATACTACCTGGATCAACATCCCGGAAGGACAACTCAGAATGGACTGCATCCAACTAGCGACAAAAGATCGTGACAACAACTTAAGCAAGGAAGGTCACATAGAGGAGGGCTGTGAAATGCCTAGGGGAAGGCACGAAGGACTCAAGTAGGATATGACTTCCCAACACTCAACCACCAATAACAATGGAGGATTAGATTATACAATAGGCGAGGGTACATCAACCAGGTCATGTCAACAATAATATTTGCGGGCAAAGACCATGGGAAATTATCGACGGCAAATAACAAGCAACAATTGACATAAGGAAAGAGGGATTGACACGGACCAGTATTGACCCACCATGCCAAAGACCAGGTACGACGAGTTGCACAGTAGGATATCAAGCGACCAGGGGCAAGGGCCCGTACATGGATAACAATCAAGTCATCATGATCATACATACCGTGATGGGGGAAAAGGATGGGAAGGTTCACCTCTATGGGAAGACCATGATTGGAAGGATGCACCCACAATAGGGAAGTTTCAATAAGAGAAGAAACAACAAAAATATATGAAAATAGAAAGAGCGCAACTACAGGGGCCACCACAGACATAAGGGCAGGGAAAGGAGGAACCCCTATGTAGACGGGAACAGGTTGAGAACCCAACAAAGGAGCTGCCATAGGATAACTAGGATGGTGGGAATGAAGCGAATGCACAACAAAAGAAACCCCCTGGGGAAGGGAACTTAGAACAATCCCTGACGGGTTTCAAGGATGGAGTAGGCGACAAAAGATGTGGAGGGCACCTTTCACACTCTAGTTTCATCGAAAGGAAAGGCGACCATTTCCTGGTTGGAAAAGGAAATCAAAGAGAAATGGAAGGGCAAAACATGGGATGCTCTGAATCAGGAAGCGAACTGGGTAACTGACCCAGGAGCCACGCAGCCCAGGGAAACCCTCTACAACAAAACGGTGGATATGGTGTGGAAAAAAAAGATGCTGATTGGAAAAGTGATCTAGGAAAGGGAGGACACTAGACGGGAGAACAACAAGGAATACACGAAACTGCTGAACGAAGTCCTGAGGCGCCTCAGCAGTCTAGAAACCATTACCAAACTGCTAACTGAGGTCGAGAAGGACCAAAGATCCAAAATGGAGCGGTTGGAAGCTCAATTCCACCTCTACTTGCGCTACTTCCATCACATGGACATCATGCCATCCGATGAGAATGGAGTACCAACACACATCAGAAAGACTCACACAGTCTCCCGAAAGGAGGAAAACAAGGGCCAGGCGGATGAAGGAAAGAAACATATCATTATCCTGGACTAATGTATGGTTAGTCTATTGTCAAGTCGGTCAGGTTAGTCCTGTGTCAGTCTCAGCTTATGTTATCTTGTTTTTCTCTTTTCATGTATGTTGTGCTTATCTTGTCAAAAACTGGATATGGTAGGATTGGGCTGGTTTCCCATGGTGACAGTCCAGTCATAACCTTTGCTTACTTCAGAAAACGCAACTCGGGAACCTCTGGCCTGGTTTCCTTATTGGCAGACCAGGGAGTTCCCCTTTTTTTGTATCATAATCCTCTTTTAGTAATACAGGCTCTTAAATTCCCTTACAAAAATAAAATGTTTATTTAATTTTTTAATAATTTTAATTTATTATTAATATTATTAGTATTACACTAAACTAATTGCTAACCTAATTACACTTAATCTAATTACTAATTACTAATAGTATTAACCTAATGAATTAATTTTAATTATTAATTATCCTAAGGTTATCTAACTTTGTTTATGCAGGGATGAGTGGTAGGTGAGATGTGGCCAATAAGATAAATGGACAGGGGAGTGAGTGGCACATCAATGAATGAAGGATTGGGAAAAAATGGATGGAGGGGCAAATTCATCCGAGGAAACCAGGCAAGCCAGGAGCTTTCATGAGATCAACAACAGATAGAAACTGAATAATTAGACTTCCTATAATTTATAGGACCCTAACACATTTCATATCTATAAACCCTAAAAAGGAAAATTGACCCTATATAATTGTGCATCAAGGTTTTATCTAAAATGTGTTGGGTTGATTTTAATTCTTTCTCAAATTTGGAAAATACACAACAACAATAAAAATCAGGTTTGGAGAAACCATAAAGCTAGGGTTTGGTGCGTAAAGGTTCATTATCTCTCATACCTAGCTTCTACTTCATCACTAGAGAATTGCTACAAGTTTATCTTACATTTCTAGCGCTGAAATTCATCTCTACATTGCTTATAATTGAATATCATTTGTTTAGAGATAATTTCGGTGATTTCTAGTGCTAAAGTTGAATAACCCTAGGGGGAATCACCTTATATTTTTCAAGTTCTTGATTATTAAATTGTTATATCTCTTGTGAACTTTATTCTAACCTCTCTTGGGCTATAATTTTGTTTCATATCTTTATCCCTAGCTAAATCCTCCAAGATGTATTGCTCATAAGTGTAAAATATCTCTATTGGATGGTTTACTCTTCACACTAAATTTGAAATTCTGCATTATTTTATCATACAAACATTTTTGGAGGTGTTGGACAGCCATAAACTTGTCCTTTCCTTAGAATATAATTGATTGACACTCAAAGCACACATTGCACCATCAATTTATTTTACCCAATTATATTAATTGTGCCTTAAATGTGGCTTAAAGTGGTTTGTTTTAACCAACCTCTTTAGAGTTTCATTTGTTGAGTGATAATCATTTAAAAACAAGATATGAAGTTGTATTTACTATCCATATTTTACATCATATTTAACACACACATCCACTAGCTCCTAACCCTCTTACTTAAGTGGATAATTTGTGGTTTATGCTATTGTTACTAACTCATTATATTTGAAGCATTTACTCACATATTGGAATCTGTGTGCATTATATTGTCATACATATAGTGGATTCATTGAAGTATATCATAAGATTGCATGGTTATAATTCACTAAAGAGGATGACTTTAAATTTATCATTAATAGGGATACACACCTTGGCCTTTGGGAGCTAGCCTAAAGTGAAGGGGATATTGTACTGAGGTGACAGTGGTGTAGTTCCCATCTTGTTTCCCCAAGGTAGTACCTATGGCTAGACTTTCCACCAGGATGTTAGTTTAGGCAGTAATAGTGTCACTCTATTCTATCTGGTTTTTATTATTGCACATCAGACTCTTGTTTTTTCTCTCTATGATTTCATCTTCCTTGTCTTGTTCTCTACCAGGCTCCCATGGATTTCTTTCATGGTATATTCAATCCCATAATATGGTAGCTCATTTTTTCCAAGGAAAACCTTTTTTTCCTCTTCTCTAAAGGTTTATAAAATAACCTCCTCTCTTGGAATGAGTGAAAGGTGGAAAGAGATTCCTAATCCAACTTCTTTTAGTTCCAATAATGTGGGGTACAAGTTCCCAGAATGTAGGAGGTGGTTGCCTAAATATAAGAGATGGTTAGGTCCATCTGTCCTATCTCAAATGAGACTATAGGTTGGGCTTAACATCAATATTATAAAAGAGTGAAGGGTTAGGGTAAGGGTTATCCACTTATACATAAGAGACATAGGTAGCTATGCATATGGACATTCTCTTGTATCTCCTTACCTTTCCCCTCGTGTGGTATCATAGCCCCTTTAGGTGCTAGTTTTCACTCAACCTTGGATATTTCATTAATTTCAAATGTCAATGTTAACACGTATTTAAAATCACCATGACATGTCTATCTYYTGGTGTGAATAAGGTATAGTAATAAAAYATTTAAATACATATATGCAATTAAAGTTCATATCATTCCAAAGGGTTGAAACCAATACATACATCCCCTCTCCCTTGGAATAGCATCASCCTTAGTGTTCTATTTCTTTAGCAATATTCCATGAMTTCATTTTTCAATTGCACATRCAATGTCATTTAAAACAATAGTTATTTCATTCATGGAAATTTTAATTTTATAACTAAAGCATATATATTCATAACATGAGATTAAATATACAAATCAACTCAATACTTATCTATATGAATATGTATCTTTTCTCCATAAGGCTGCCATATGTGTTGTCAATTGGGTTTAGCTAAGGTTCTTGGGAGGAATGAATTTTATCCTCTCCACCCAAGTTCAATTCCCCCAAGTGACATGTTGAGCTCTTAACAAGTATATTATTTTAATGGATTCAAGCCCTGTTGTTGACCGGCTATGTGCCCTGAAGATTTTATGATTTACCCTAAGTACCATCCTTGAAATGAGGGGAAGTACTTGGGGGTTTTCCCTGAGTAGTATAACCTAGAAAAAAAAAGGATGCCATATGTGAGATTCAACTGATTAGTTTTTTTTTACACACCCAATATGCACTTATGATCCTTATGAACATATAACATGAATCTCTCACCATATATTCATTCAATTTATGTCTTCCTTGTAGTCACTCACCCTTCTAGGCTCATGCATCCCCTTCTCTATTAAACAGTCCCTCAAGCAATCCATCATTTTCCTAGGATTTCTTGCACATGAAGAGCGTAAACTTATAGAGTCTTAATGCTAGGGAATCCCTCTAACAACCTCTAAATAACATAGCTTAAAATTATCAAGGCATGACATAGGGTTATAATGTCATCACAATAACATTATCCCCATGTTTTTTTGCCTACAACAACCATCATCTATCCTTACTAAACAGATCCATCCTTTCACCTATATCATACACATATAGTTACCGTAAGATGTTATTATCAAAATTTTGATTACAAATTTAAATATATTTCTTATGGAAATTAGATTTCACAATCATGAAATTCCTCTCATATAGTTTGACCCTTGCAGCTGTAGTCTCCAGTGTTCATTATGGGCTTACATTGATTGCCATATCCAAGATGTTTCTACCTGGTATTTGTTCTCCTTGAAAGAACTATAAACTAGCCAAAAAAAAATTGAGAAATCTTTCATTTCTATATTCATAACGATACATAAAAGGATCTTAGAATTATAACATATTAATAATTCAATGACTTTTAGTTGTCAACATATTCAATGCAATGAAATATTGTTCACTATATCTACATTATTAGTATAAACAAGAATCACACAATGCAATCAAACACAATATGAATGCATTGAAACAATTATAAGCATCCTTGTCACATATCAGATTTCCCTCCTTTATCGTACCCCCCTGGGAATCATTCACATATGAAATTAATCCCATTTAACCATTCAATAATGGTATTAAGTATAAGTAAAGGAGTCATTTCCCATATTATTTCAACATGCATATAATATTAGCATAACCAAATGCATACTTATATAGTTGTCATTAACATTCTTGATGTTACTTGATTAGCTAGTAATTTATGGAAGTTGACATATTATTTTTCACCTTGTTCTCATCAACATATTCCACCATGCTCTCAATCATTCCTCACAATGGTACTATAATTTTCCATGTTAGACTTCTGGAATTCATACATTAACATAAAAAACCTTCTAGCGAGAGATAAAGTGTTTATGAACATGCTAGGTTGATCTATAATATCTGCTACATCAATACCATTAAGTCCCAAAGGTGCCGAGGTGGAATCTCTATTCATAATTGCACATATTTCTTTGCTAGGCATACAACAAATATTCCATGTGTAGTTGAAACATTTAATGCAAAACATTCAGAACTATTGAGATTAGTACCATTGAAATGGTATCCCTTAATACTTCTTGTTTTAAGAATTCGTTGAGAGTAGTATGAATTCATCGATAATGGATTGTACACAAGAAAAACCAATAATTTTTTTAAACCAAAATTGGGGGATTTATATTACGAAAGACTGCTAGAAAATTGACAATGAAAGATACAAATCAAACAATGTTGAGCAACCAATTACATTACATAGTAGCATCCTATCTAAATTTTCAACTATATTTGGTGTGCTCTCAGCATGCGTTACCAAAATATTGTGTTGATAAGTGAAAAACTTACAAAATAACCCCATGATTTTCAATGCTCTATAATAAATTAATGAAATTCAATTCTATGTACGATTCTATGAACAACCTACTTCATTTTTTGCTTCTTTGGTACCTTTATCTTTCTTGGCACTTTGATTGGGGTTTTTTTCTACTACTTTCATATTATTAGGGGGGCAAATGAGCTTGAAATATCATGAGAGGCCTAGTAGGAATTTCTGACCAAAACAAGCCAACATATGCCTAGACTAGCACCTGAAAAATAACCTGAACGCAACACCTATCCACTTGAAAACCACCCGCCCCAACAAAAACATGAACATACCCCCAACCAAAACAAAATCATGATTCCTGAGAGAAACCTTAGATTGAGAGGCATTTCAACATAAGCACGGAGAAGATAGGAGGTCTTGTCGTTCCCTTCTCCCTCTTAATTACAATCATCAATGGCGCAACACATTCCTGCCCAAAAAATGCTCTATTTATAGCTAACTAATCTTTATATATGATATATTTTGGTAGAGATAACCATATTTTCTTTAACATGGTATTTTTTTTAAAGGACCCCTTATACCTAAAACTCTATTTTCCAAAAACATATTTCTAGGATACTGGTTTACAAAAGCAATGCTCAATTCTTGTTAGTGTTTGTTGCCAAACTGAGGTAGTAAAACTACATTCCCAAAATAAATGAGGTACATATTACTTACTTTCCAAGCATAAAGAATATATTGAAAGTCACTAGATCTCTCTTTTTTCCAAGATTTATGAGGTTAGAATTCTCTCATGTGATAAAACCCAACAAAAGGTGTTTATTTTAGGAAACCCATCAAAATGCCAAATCTTTTTCCATAATGAGGATTTAGGCGGAAGAGATACCTTTTCCAACTTTGATTCATATCCCTTCTTTATTGGGTATATTAATGATCCCCAACCTCTATGATTGATAGTTGATCACCTTTTTGGAGTGCAACCACTTAGGAGATCTTTCAATTGTTTAACTAGAGGTAGAAGCCTTGGAGGTACTTCACCAAAGCTCCAACTATTCCACTAGACATTTGTGGTCCAAGTAGATATATCAAATATAGTCTTGAATCAAAGGGAATCCAATCAACACTTCAATGGATCCAACTCTTGTGTATGAACCAAGGGCTTGTTCCCCATTATATTGTCATTACAAATGTCAATTAATCCCCCATTACTTGGAATCC
>JASDQU010256931.1:0-11608 GCA_032191745.1 Picea mariana
CCTATGTTTGTTTGACTATCCCCTTTATAAGTTGAGGGGTCTAAGTGGTGCAGTATTTAGAGCATGCATAACATCATTGTTGAGAAGGAAAATGACTTTCCCCACATCCAAAAACTTACAATGAAAAATTTAGTTCAAATGCGCGGCCTTTAGTATAGACAGAGGCGTGTGTGGCACCTGCACGCGTACCGTATCAAGAACCAAAGTGCATGCGCGCATCTGTGGGGTGGAATACCCACGTGCTTGTGATAAGTTACCAAGAAAGAAACTCCGGATGGATTTATCTCGATTCTCCTGTGAATCAACTGGTTAACAGGTCGGCGGAGGTCGGTTTGTGTCCCTGCAAGTTAAAAAAAACAAAAGGAAAGCAAATAAAACCTAAAGGAGGGAGGATTTGATACCTAACTCCCCAGTGGAGTCGCCAGTCTGTTCGCGTTCAAATGGTCACCAGGTGAGCAAATAGAGAGCGCTTGCATACCCTATTGGGTTTAGCAGGGTAGAACAACTATGGAGCATAGGGTTAGAGAAACAAAACGAACTACAATCTAATATCAACTAAAAACAAATAAAACTGTGAAAAGAAACAAAAAACATCAAACACAAAACACAGGTGTCACCAATGGTTTCAGGAAGGTGTATTGATGAAACCGNGATTCTCAAGATCGCTTGAGGGCGCGAGAGAAGAGCATACTCAAGATTGTTACTTGCAACTTCTAGTCCCGAATGTGAGTTTATATGTGATTACAATTTGATGTTCAACTTAGATTATAAATCAAAGCAAGCCATCCATGTGGCGATAAGCAAATAAGGGAAAAATGATTTTTATCCACCTAAGTGCCTATGTTTGTTGGACTATCCCCTTTATAAGTTGAGGGGTCTAAGTGGTGCAGTATTTAGAGCATGCATAACATCATTGTGGAGTAGGAAAATGACTTTCCTCACATCCAAAACCTTACAATGAAAAATTTAGTTCAAATGCGCGGCTGTTAGCATAGACATAGGCGCATGTGGCGCCTGCGCGCGTACGGTATCAATAACCGGAGCGCATGTGCGCGTCTGTGGGGTGGAATACCCGCGCGCTTGTGAAAAGTTACCGATTCTCTCGATTCTGCTATGAATCGACCAGTTAACAGGTCGGCGGAAGCCGGTTTGTGTCCCTGCAAGTTAAAAACAACAAAAGGAAAGCAAATAAAACCCAACTGGGGGAGGATTTGATACCTTGAATCCCCAGTGGAGTCACTAGTCTGTTCGCATTCAAATGGTCACCAGGTGAGCAAATACAGAGCGCTTGCATACCCTGTTGGGTTTGGCAGGGCAGAACAGCTATGGAGCATAGGGTTAGAGAAACAAAAACAAACTACAATCTACTATCAACTGAAAACAAATAAAACTGCGAAAAGAAACAAAAAACATAAAACACAGAACACAGGTGTCACCAATGGTTTCAGGCAGGTGTATTGATGAAACCGAAGCACACTGAAGGAAGAGACCAGAGGTTCCTTCTCCCTCCAATGGAAGGCTCTTTGGGGCCCTCACACAATTTTCTTTCCTTACAAATGAGAAGAACTGAGCATAGCAATGAAAGAACTCTCGGTGATGCAGCTGATGGGTTGTTGTTTAAAGGATGAGCCCTTAAACCATCTGAACAACATAACGGTGCTTAGAATTCCTTGCCAAAATAGTGTATCCTCACGGCTTTTTATAGAAACTCTTCGGGCGGTCACGTAACCTTCTCAAAGTGTGAACAGGGACCCGTTTAGGGTTTATTTAGGTCATTAATCCGCCGATTTTGCAGATCCGGCTCTAATTTGAGAGTCAAATCAACTTGGGAGCCGGTCCGTAGGCAGTTGGGAGGCCGACCTATTCAATTAATGCATCGTTTTAGCATATGCGCGGGTCTTTGTGTTGACAGCCACGCGTCGAGAGCGCATGCGCTAATAACAAGTTTTTGTCCCGCGCATGCGCGCGCGTGCCAAACTGCTGTAAAGCGCCCTTCAATTTTTGGTTACTTTGTATAGTTTTTGGCCCTTCTGGAATGCTCTGAAATTAATTCAGTTCCATGAATGACTTCATTGTTGTTTTGATGATGCAGAGTTCTTATCGCCATGTGCAGACGAAATTTCAGTGATAACACTAGTGTTATCATGGGGATGGTAAAGGAACCATCATTTTATTATGGATATGGTGAACCATACATTCATGTTAGAATTTATCCATTGGTTAACCATAAACCTACACTGACATATCCATAATATATAGAGGACATAATCAAAATATTACACATACCTAAATGGTGATTTTTCAATTTAGCAATCGAACATAACAATTCATAAAACATTAAACATAACTAGAATTGATGGCTATATAAACTATGTTGAAAGGAGAAATCACACCTGATCTGATGAATTGGTTGAAAGTACACTTGGAATGGTTAACCCTGAGTGTTTCTCTCTAGATGTATGCCCCTCTGTTAGTCTTGATCTTCCCTCAATTGATGAAGAAAGATCTTAAAGTACTTGCCAAAATCATTCAACCTCCATAAATATCTAAAAAATCAATACAAGTCATATTTGTAGCGCATTATTTACTCTAAGATGCATTTTTATGAGAGTATCAGAACATACTTTAATGAGCTACTCTTGGTTTCAAGAATAAATTATTGGAGCCACATGTCTAATATTTGATCAAACTACCTCCCTTGATTTGAAGTAGCAACAACGAAGTCAACACTGACTTTGTTTTTTCTTTGTTGGATCGAGGGAGGTTTGCTCCAAGATCAAATGGATCTAATAAATTATTCTTTGCTGAACATTTCCAACCAAGTGAAGGTAGAAGCTCTTATGGCCCCTCCCCCCCCTCACACCACTCTCATTTCCCCAATACCCAACATATAAATCTATTGAAATATTTACAGCAAAAACAAACATATATACATACCAATATTCACAGTTGTTTACAATGAAATAAAACATTTCCTTGATCCATTTGGAGTGAGCAGAATATGGTGAAAATAGATTTTATATTAAATAGTTATTAAAATATTCATGCACATAATCATTTATTACTTTTAGTCGGCCTCTTTTTCTTAGCTCTATACCTCCTAATCATTTCATCAATATCTACGTCTTCATTCTCTGGGTTCTCTTCAAAATATGATTGTGATTGTGTCCTCTCATGCAGAGCATGCCTAGTCATGGGGTACTCACAATGTGATGAAGGATGGTGTGATGAGGCATCACCTACAAAAGAAAAAAATAAAAAATTTAAATGGCCAATTTTTAAATAACATTGAACTAGTTCAGTAATATTAAAAAAAACACCTGCAATGTCATTATTTACCTAGCACATCGGTCGACACCGTTGGAATGGTTTCCCTCGTGTGATCCTCTTCAACAGTATGAGATTCAAGTACAAAATTCTCTTCCATTGATACAAAAAAATTTATAAGGACAATCATAAATGTATAAATAAAAAAAAAATAGAAGTACAAAATGTATAACTACGAAATTATCAAGTTTCAAACTGCTATCAACACACTGCTCTCCAATACTAGTGCATTCGTTGACAACGTTTCTCCCCTGATTAAAACAAATTTGTAAATATTAATAATATCCAGCATGATCATATTATATTAATAATAAAGGTTAATGTGGATTGAATTTTATTTACCTTATCCTGCAAAATGGTTCTTGGTATCTTCCCTAAGCTTTTTTGGTGTTCAACTACAACTTTATAGTTGTACTTGTAACAAAGCTGGAGGTCTTCCTCCATGGTTTCAGGACCAAACTCGTCACCATGCATTGCATAAGAGTATGTATTTTTAATGTTATTCATTGCAATTACCTAAAAGTTTTAAGGTGATACAAATAATATATTTAGGTACTTACAATCCGTGACTGCAACTTCAAGTAGCCGCCCTAGCCTAGCCTGTGATGGCCACATTTGGAAAGACTTTCTTTTGTTTCCTTTGACATTCCAGTCAACCTATTATCAAAATTTTCAAGTATGTTAATATATACCACAATTTTATTTACATCTAAAAACAATTGAAGGTATTGAATTGAAATTGTAATTTACCTTCTGGGACCAGAGGGTGTTTTTCCTTCATCTGTCAATTTCTTCTCTTTTTCGTCCTTAATGAGGGCCTTCCACTCCCTCTTTGGAATCATCAGAGGATTCTGGTACCTATCATTTTGTTTCAAGTGATTCCTATATGTTTCTAGCATATATTTTAAATATTGGCCAGCTGAGGTGGTGGCCAAGGTCTTATTAAATGTGTCTACACTAAAAAGGTTTTCGAGATAATCCATCAATTCTTTTTTGAGGTTGGAATTATAGGAATTCCACCTCTCCCATATGGTGGGCCCAAAAATCAACAATGCCTTATTCTCCAAGGACCTATTAAAATCATTATTCCCTACATGAAAAATTATTATATGATTATTAATTTAAAAATAATAATTTAGATGATTTATATTTGTTTACATAGAGAACATGAAACAATTAAAATTTTAAAAATTACCTGGGACTTTAACTTGCTTTAATGGAAGCCCTTCCTCGTTGAACATAAATGTGCCCTTAAGGGTCCCTGTGCTAGTCACATGTATTTCTTTAGGAAAATAAACCATATAGTTTTTCAAATCATCGGCCTCATCTCTGTCACCACCTCCAGAGCCTACTTTTGTGGCTGCTTCCTCGGTGTGTGCTTCATGGCTCCCACCTAATGGTGTGGAAGGTGCAGATCTAAATAGTTGTATCCTGGCATCTATATGAGGGCTTGCGTCAGGACCCTGTGGCATCTGTGTAGTGCCACTACTACCGACGCCATCAATGTTGGTGACAACAGGATCTAAAAAAATCTATATCAGAAAGAAAACATTTTTTTCGTTTAGATAATGTAAAAGTTAAAAATCAAGCTTTTATAATTGTTCTTATGACATAAAAATAAAACCACTTGAAATTATGGTTATTACCTTATATGTATTAATCCTTTTCATAACTTCTTTGATCCTTTCTTCTACCTTAGGATTTTGATCTAGAATATCTAACAAGTGAGCTATTTCCTTGTTTTCTTTATTGATTTTTTTCTAATTAAAACCATAGGGTCAGGGGATTCATACAAATCCATTTCACTGAGCGTATCATAATCAACATCATGTTCTAAGGCCTCTTTTATTTACCACAATCAACCTACCATATTACAGTAAAATTAGAACCGTGAATATTATCATTAGAAATAAAATCAAATGTATGAGAAATCCTCCCTCTTTATTGACATCCAAGGAGAATGTTATTGTTGATAAAAAAAAATAGGACACACTGAGTAAAGAGACCGAATCTCTCCAAATGGATTAACACCATAAAGAACATAATGAAAATCATAAAATATAAGAGTCATTGCTTACAGGTCGGGTAAATTAGTATACGTACCACCCCCATAATAGCAACATATGTATCTATTTGATTCAAATTGTAATCAATCAATAACTCTTCCCCTACAACTATTGATTTTATTGCACATACGAAAACACGGGTTCCTTCACGCCCCTCAAATACGCAATTGGGTTTCTTATTTGTGGTTGCAGGTCATGTATTGTTTATAAACCCAACAATATTCCCCATTGTGTTTGGCCTTCCGTCAATATAGATAGTTTCTCCTTTATTTTGATCATTGTATTTTAGTTGTATATAATTTGCAACCAAACCATATCTTCACATACTTTTTGTATATTGGACTATTTCTATCCAATCTTTGTAGATATAATAGGGTCTGACATACTCCATCAATTCAGTTAATCCGTCGTAAAATACATTTATGCCATCCATGGAAAATAGCCCCAAACCATGTAATGATGATAGAGAAATTTGGTATATCCTTTTGTTTACACAAAAATCAATGTTTATTTAAGGAAGATCCTTGGGTACCCATTATTTCAGTATATGTTTATACCTTAAGGGCACGTCGATGTCGTATATTCTCTCATGATCATAACAACATGATCCCCCTTTTGCAAGAAAAAAATCCATGTGTCTATAGAATTTTCCTCTGATGTTCTCACCTCTAGTGGATCTCCACCTGTTAGACCTACTAGATGTCTCACTTTCCTCTATTCTACTTGAACTCCCCTCACTCAATGAATATAGATCTGAAAAATACTTGTTCTCTTGTACGTCCTAACACCATCAATGATAGAAAGTGACTTTCAGATCTAGTTTATGCATGGGAGAACCATCTTCTAGTTTCAAACTGTTATCAACACACTGCTCTCCAATACTAGTGCATTCGTTGACAATGTTGCTCCCCTGATTAAAACAAAGTTGTAAATATTAATAATATCCAGCATGATCATATTATATTAATAATAAAGGTAAATGTGGATTGAATTTTATTTACCTTATCCTGCAAAATGGTTCTTGGTATCTTCCCCAAGATTTTTTGGTGTTCAAATACAACTTTATAGCTGTAATTGTAACAAATATAGAGGTCTTCCTCCATGGTTTCAGTACCAAACTCATCACCATGCATTGCATAAGAGTATGCATTTTTAATTTTATTCGCTGCAATTACCTAAAAGTTTTAAGGTGATACAAATAATATATTTAGGTACTTACAATTCATGACTGCAACTTCAAGTAGCCGCCCTACCCTAGCCTGTGCTGGCCACATTTGGAAAGCCTTGCTGTTGTTTCCTTTGACGTGCCAGTCAACCTATTATTAAAATTTTCAAGTATGTTAATATATACCACAATTTTATTTACATCTAAAAACAATTGAAGGTATTGAATTGAAATTGTAATTTACCTTCTGGGACCAGAGGGTGTTTTTCCTTCATCTATCAATTTCTTCTCTTTTGCGTCCTCAATGAGGGCCTTCCACTCCCTCTCTGGAATCATCAGAGGATTCTGGTATTTATCATTTTGTTTCAAGTGATTCCTATATGTTTCTCATGTATATTTTAAATATTGGCCAACTATGGCAGTGGCGAAGGTCTTATTAAATGTGTCTACACCAAAAAGGCTTTCGAGATAATCCATCAATTCTTTTTTGAGGTTGGAATTCTAGGAATTCCACCTCTCCCATATGGTAGGCCCAAAAATCAACAACACCTTATTCTCCAAGGACCTATTAAAATTGTTATTCCCTACATGCAAAATGATTATATGATTATTAATTTAAAAATAATAATTTAGATGATTTATATTTGTCTACATAGAGAACATGAAACATTAAAATTTTAAAAATTACCTAGGACTTTAACTTGCTTTTAATGGAAGCCCTTCCACGTTGAACATAAATGTGTCCTTAAGGGTCTATGTGCTGGTCACACGTATTTATTTAGGAAAAGAAACCATATAGTTTTTCAAATCATCGGCTTCATCTCTGTCACCACCTCCATAGCCTACCTGTGTGGCTGCTTCCTCAGTGTGTGTTTCGTGGCTCCCACCTAATGGTGTGGAAGGTGGAGATCTAAATAGTTGTATCCTGGCATCTATACGAGGGCTTGCGTCAGGACCTTGTGGCATATGTGTAGTGCCACTTCTATCAACACCATGCATGTCGGTGTCAACAGGATCCAAAAAAATCTATATAAGAAAGAAAACATTTGTTCGTTTAGATAATGTAAAAGTTAAAAATCAATCTTTCATAATTGATCTTATGACATAAAAATAAAACCACTTGAAATTATGGTTATTACCTTATATGTATTAATCCTTTTCATAACTTCTTTGATCCTTTCTTCTACCTCAGGAGTTTGATCTAGAATATCTAACAAGTGAGCTATTTCCTTGTTTTCTTTATTGATCTTTTTTCTAATTAAAACCATAGGGTCGGGTGATTCATACAAATCCATTTCACCAAGTGAATCATCATCAACATCATGTTCTGAGGCCTCTTTTTATTTACCATGATCAACCTGCCACATTACAGTAAAATTAGAACTGTGATCATTATCATTAGAAATAAATTCAAATGTATGAGAAATTCTCCCTCTTTATTGACATCCAAGGAGGAATGTTATTGTTGATAAAAAAAATAGGAAACACTAAGTAAAGAGACCGAAGCTCTCCAAATGGATTAACACCGTAAAGAACATAATGAAAATCATAAAATATAAGAGTCATTGCTTACAGGTTGGGTAAGTTAGTATACGTATCTCCCCCATAATAGAAACATATGTATCTATTTGATTCAAATTGTAATCAATCAATAACTCTTCCCCTGCAACTATTGATTTTATTGCACATATGAATACATGGTTTCCTTCACACCCCTCAAATACGCAATTGGGTTGATTATTTGTGGTTGCAGGTCATGTATTGTTTATAAACCCTGCAATATTCCCCATTGTGTTTGGCCTTCCGTCAACAAAGATAGTTTCTCCTTTATTTTGATCACTGTCTTTTAGTTGTATATAATTTGCATCCAAGCCATATCTTCACATACTTTTTGTATATTAGACTATTCCTATCCAATATTTGTAGATATAATAGGGTCTGATGTACTCCATCAATTCAATTAATCCATCGTAACATAAATTTATGCCATCCATGGAAAATAGCCCCAAAACATGTAATGATGATAGAGCAATCCGGTATATCCTTTCGTTTACACAAAAATCAATGTTTATTTAAGGAAGATCCTTGGGTACCCATCATTTCACTATATGTTTATACCTTAAGGGCACATTGATGTCATCTATTCTCTCATGATCATAACAACATGATCCCCCTTTTGTAAGAAAAAAATCCATGCGTCTATGGAATTTTCTTATGATCTTCTCACCTCTTATGGATCTCTGCCTGTAAGACCTATTAAATGTCTCACTGTCCTCTATTCTACTTGAACTCCCCTCTGTTGGCATGTTTTACAGGCAGTGTATTCTTTTCATTGATGGCAAAGATCACCAGAAGTATTTTCGACGATGGCTTAAGTACAGGAAGAATGTGCCAAGTAGGCACCAGAAGTATTTTGGGAAGACACAGCAGAGCAAGCTCGATAAGATCAGAAGAGGTAGTGCAAAGTATGCGTGTTTGTCATTGATGGAAAAGATCACCAGAAGTATTTTGGGAAGACGCAATAGAGCAAGCTCGATAAGATCATAAGAGATAGTGAAGAGTATGCGTGTTTGTCATTGATGGCAAAGATCAGGACCAACAGTATAGGGATAATGGCATGGCAATGACAAGTTCAACAAGTGATTGTTGGATCCCATTCAAAAGCATAAACTTGAGGAGTCAAGGAAGCAACTCACGACAGAAAATCGCGAAATGCAAAACCACGACTTAAACTCCATTTCGGAGTTTCACAGACCGGGAGTTGGAGGAGTCAAGAGTCAAGACTCTTCATCACAAGAGTCCCAAAGTTGCGAAATGCGAAACACCAAAATCCTGAAACAGGCACATCAACAAAGATTCCATTTCAGAGTTTCGCAGACTGGGAAATCAAAGATCAAAGGAACTTTAACCTTTGAAGTAGCGAACACCAAAATCCTGAAACAAACACATCAACAAAGACTCCATTTTAGAGTTTCACATACCGGGAAATCAAATATCAAAGGAACTTTAACCTCTGAATTAGCGAACCCCAAAATCCTGAAACAGGCACATCATCAAAGACTCCATTTCAGAGTTTCACATATCGGGAAATCGAAAGTCAAAGGAATGGGGTTCCCTAAGCTCTCGAACTTGCGATATGTGAAATCATGAAATGCCAAAAGGGACCATTGTGAGTCTTGAAAACTCGAAAGGCAAAACGTCGAAATCCCATCAGTCGTTCGATTAAGAAAAGAAGGGATTAGACTATGAAGTTTTGTGGACCGTTGATCTGGCTCCATTTCAGAGATTGCATCTTGGAGAGTCGAGATGCCTTGCAATAGGAATTCACGACATGTGAAATGCCGAAATGAAAAATTGTGAAAGGCGCTAACAACTAAACTCCATTTCATTGATCGTGACTTGGAGAGTCGAGATGCCTCACAACAGGAATTCGTGACATGCGAAATCGTGAAATGCCTAAATGCAAAATTGCAAAAGGCGCTAAAAAATAAACTCCATTTCGGAGACTGTGACTTGGAGAGTTGAGATGCCTCGCAACAGGAATTTATGACATGCGAAATCACGAAATGCCAAAATGTGAAATTACAAAAGGTGCTAACAACTAAAATCCTTTTCAGTGATCATAACATGAAGAGTTGAGACTCTTCACCACAGGAATGTCGAAATGCCGAAATGTGAAATGGCGAAATCAAAGAGAGACCCTGTGCTTGTAATCCAACGATGTTGGATACATGGAATCTGATCGAATGGCTACTATTTCTCTTCACAGTTAATCTATCAATTATGATTCAATTAGCAGAACTGAATCATGACTCTTAGACAGTTGGCAATTCAGTTGCTGATGCGTTTTCTTGGAGGTTCACAGTGTAACTGCTAGAAACGACTGAGGGTTTTGGCTAGAGGACTCGAAGAGACTTCAGGGTGATCACCAGAGAAGAAGAAGAGTCTCGAGTCATCTTCTAGTGGCATGAAGACTATTCATAAAGGCTATTGACAGATGTAAGACTATTGGAGACTGGAACTGCAACAGAGGGAATGATCTCAACTGTGACAGAGAAGACGAAGAGTCTTGACTGCTGGAGAGACTAAGGAATCTTGGCATAACACCCAGTGATGATGGATGCATGGGTTTAACTACTAGAGAAGTTGAAGAGTTGTAATGATGATCAGGCAGAGCACTTGACATGGGGAGAGCATGCAGAAGCATTGTGAATAGAGGATGCAGAAGATGCATAGAGAGAATAAAAACACAGAACAGAGAGGATATTGTGGGCTATTGAGAGTGATTCAGGTGTGTAGAAGGAGGTAGAGTGCAGCAGCGAAAATGCACAGAAGAGGAATGGTGCATAGATGGTACATGGCGCACAGAGCATAAAAGGTAGAAGAACATAAAGCATAAGGAAGGGGTGTAGGAAGACACTGATGCAGGAAGAGTAGAGAAGTGTAGCAGAACAATGATGAGACCGGTAAGCCATTGATAAATATTGTATCACTGTAATAAATTTATATATAGAAAACTTTATATTCAGGGTGGAAGGGAGGTGCTAGGGAGGATTGTTTTCCTCAAAGATTCAAGTGGGTGCTTGAACACAGGGAGTTGTATCTTCCATCTGGTTGCAGCCAGTGAAACCAGGGTGGTAGGGTGGTGCAAGGGAGAACTGTTGTTCTCTATTTTACAGGTTGGTGTCTGTGTGACTGGAAGTTGGTGTTTCCATCCAGTTGGTGCTGGAACACTTAGGGAGTTGTTGCTTCCTTCTAGTGGATGCTAGAGAAACCAAGGAGTTGGTGCTTCCTTCTAGTGGGTGCTAGAGAAACCAAGGGAGTTGGTGCTTCCTTCTAGTGGGTGCTAGAGAAACCAAGGGAGTTGGTGCTTCCTTCTAGTAGGTGCTAGAGAAAATAGAGAGTTGGTGCTCTCAGCAAGTTGCAGCTTTCAAAACAGAGGTTGTACCCTCACAATGAGTTGGAGCTCATATGTATGATAATGTACAGAATGTAAAGATTACTTATCATACCAAGAAGAAGAGGTTTTTACCCTTTATGGGTTTCCTTA
>JASDQU010256933.1:0-16022 GCA_032191745.1 Picea mariana
AAACATCAATCAAGTTGAAAATAGAAGACACAATAGGTCGGAGACAAAACTGCAAAATCCACCACTCAACAACAAAAATTTTGGGTGAAAAATCCAACCTACACTAATTCTGAGATAAGTATGAATATTTCAAATATTTTTCTTACAAAATACTTCTACTCAACAATTCAGAATCAAGGATAATCTCCTATGAAGGCTAAGAAAATACATCGTGCACTAAGAATAAGAAAACATATACATTCATGTTTTTTTATTTAGACCAAAACATCCAAACATCACTTTATCTGTTCAAAAATAAGAGATGAATAGAACCTCCAAGTTATCATATCTCATCTCTAGTCATCATCACCATATCACATTTACAAGTTCCATATTAAATCACCATTCATGTTATAACACCATACCCATTTGTTTTTTCATTTTTCATATTTTCATCATTTAACCACTCCCTTCATAAAATACACTCTTTTCATTAATGTCATTTTTCAATTTTCCAAAATCACTTCAACACCTCTATCCTAATTTCCAATAGCTCTAAAACTTCAACCAGGCCAATAAAACAGTCTACAAAAAAACCTACAAAAAAAAGGGTTTTCTACATAATAAGCTACAAGAAGTCACAAAAAGCTACAACAACCATTTTTTTTTAGAAAAATATTTTTTTCTAGTATAGTGACCATCATCATGGTCGAGGCCATATGAAAAAATATATTACTTCCATCATCTATAGTATGCTCTATTTTCTACAAGTTCAACTACAAGAATTCAAAAAAAGCTACAACAAGCACTTTTGTTGAGAAAAACATTTTTTCTCTTATACAAGGAGCATCAAAATGGTCAAGCCCATATGAAAAACAATATAAAATTCACTTCCATCATCTACAAGCTACTATGTTTTCTATAGGACACTTTGCAAGCTCATAGGATACCCTACATCAACAAAATTCACCTACAAACAACATGCTAAGGACACAGGATCAACAAGGTGCACACAACATACATCATCAAAAATAAATCAAGCAAAACAAACTGTTAGGTACTCTCAATACACTCTCATATTATTCATTTCATAATTTGCAATAAAAACACATTATGTTTTGCATGGTCATTTAAAATTTTCCATATGCACAAGATGACAAAACTGAGGTGGGCCTCAGACTCCACGTCAGGGGAGGTGGCACTTGTCACAAAAAGGTGGAAAAATGAGTGAGATAATTACAAAGAATGGAAAAAGGAATTGAGATAATGAAAACGGTATGAATAAGCCAAAAGAACATTAAGATACATAATTACATGATTTTCACATCAACTTGGAGTGCTAAGAAATCAAACTTGAGATAATATCTTCCACCCCCAATATTTTATTTCCACAAGTAGACTCATAAAACTCAACAACCATCTCTGAGCTCAGTAAGCCATTTAGCTCACAAAAAAATTTCTTCGAGAAGGAAAGTGTTCATCAAATGATAATCTGGACAAAACAAAGGTCAGTCTTCTAGAAGAAATTCAGAACCTCAGGCCTACAAGAAAGGTTGGTAGAATCCTCGACCCTGTTGGAATTTTTTTCTTTCAAGTTAACTACATAATTTTATATGCTTTGGTTTCTTGGGAAATTACCTCATTACCCGACATATGCATTTGAAATCCATCATAAGTGTGTTTTTATTCCATATATATTCACTACAGGGTACCATAAGCTTTCTCTATATTTTTCCTCAAATCCACATTCGAGCTTAGGGTACCATTTGAATGATTTTACTCAAACACATGAGCCACTCAAGATACAATATTGTTAGGTTATAATAGATGGTTTTCTTCCATAGGACCTTGCATCAAGTCAAACATAATTTGACTCTCTTCTTGGTATCCAAAGGTACTATAAAATATGCTTCTTTTAAAACTTGCATGCTTCCTCAGTTCTTCTACAAAATGACTCAACCCTGCAAATATTCCATCCATAAGTGATCTTTATTGAAGAGTAAAATTCCACAGGTCACCATAACTCTACACCTTGTCTCCTATATGAAATCGATCAGGTTCCTCACATATGGTTACCTTATGTCCAACTTCTTTTGCATCCTAGACATCTGGTCCATAACAATGTAGCTTTGCATGCATCAATATTGAGGGTTAGTTTCTCTTCTCATAAATAAAAAAACCCTAACCAAAGTTCTTCTAGATAATTTAAAGACAATCTGCAAATAGAAAAATTGGTATAGACAGAATTGTATAAAGTAACTCAGTCTAGTGACCATCTCATCAGCCACACATTTAACTTGTTTTTCAAAAAGTAAGAATGGGGGATGGGTTCAACAGAAGGGAACCCACAATGCCCTCCAATATTTATGAAAACCCTGAAGCGGTTGATATATTCCAGAGAAGACACTAGTTGGGATATTTTGAGATATTGAGGGAATGTGATGATGAGATTGCTCTATAATTTGCATTAAATTTTCAAAATATTATAGGTCAAGAATATGTAACTATAGTCAGGGGATTATAGATATTGGTTGATGAAGCTTCTATAAGTAGAGTCTCTAGCTTTCCTATAGGTTTTCCATGGGACAAGGAGGAGAGACAAGAGGTCACAAATGCAAATAATATTTTTTTTCATAGAAATGAAAGGTCACAAGAGGACAAAAATTTCATTAAAATGGAAATTCTACCTCAGCCTTGGCCTAAGGTATCCTACCACATTATCAAATACATCTTGTGTGAAGGGAGAATGAGTTTGGTATATGCCTATCACTTCATAATCCTTCATCAATTAAGACACCTATTCAATGAGGAAACATAAAACAACCTCAACATACCCTATTTCCTAGTCCATTCTTTAAAGGAAATGAGCACCAAAGTCAAAGGAGGAAAATAGGACACACTAGCCCACCATGGCCTCATCAATTTGATAGTGTTAGAGACCTTGGGAAATATAAGATATAGATTTCCATGGGAATATTTTGTGGACATGGATAGACAATCTTTCCTAGAGGTATAAGAGGCCATGAGGAAGAAAATCCATGAAGAAGAAGAAGAGGAAAGGGCAAAGAAAACAAAGAAATCCAACAAGTTGGGGTCCTCTAAATAGAAAAGTAAGAAAACTAAGGTAAAAATATAAACTACTAAAAATATACACCACTAACAATCCCCTTGAATATTAAAAGCAAAGAACCTACTCAATAAAGGATAAGACGGTTCTACAGGAAGAAGAAGGGTTTGACACAAAGCAGTCCCAAATTGATAACTACCTTGTCTACTCTAATCAAAATTGAAGACTCCTCTATCCTAGAGGATCCACAGGGAGAAAAAAAAACACCTCAGGAAAGGGAAAAGTCACCATAAAAAGAAACAACACCATAGGAAAAGAAGCCACCACAGCAAAAGGGACATAAAAAAGTAGGACATCGGGAGAAAAACCTTCTACATTATACCTTGTTGGAATTGGAAAAAGTCAAAATAGAATCCCTCAAATGGAAAAGTTTGGAAGAAAACAATAAAGGGAAATAGAAAGAGGACAGCATAGAAAATTTATATTAGCAACTTCAACATTTACAAGAAAAATTGCAAGTCATGAGAATGCAAGAGACACGACACAACAAGAAGTTAATGGAAGAAAATGAAAATTTGAGAAAGGAGGTGGATGAAGCCAAGAAAGAGTCTATTGCTAAGAATGAGAAGATAGAAGTTATGGGGGAATATTTGGAAAGCATTCTCCAATTGTCTCAGGAAATGATAGAATGCAAGCAACCAACCAAGGTGTACACATTGTTCCTTAGGGAACAATGGTACAAACACCAAATCTCAAGCATAGCTTAGCAATTCAAATACTACATTGATACTCATAAGGACTTTTTGGAAAATTACCAAGATAGAAACATAGAAGAGAAGGCTAGGCTATGTGAATTTTATCTACATAACATTTTCATTTCTCACCCTTACAAATGGAATCTTAATCCATATGTAGGGGAACTTCATATAATAGATTTTTCATCTTGGATAAGGCATGAGGAGCTCAAGGCAACTGAAATGACAAGATACAAGGAAGAATATCTCCACAACCCCCTTTTGATCATAGTTTAAGCACCCGTGCCTAAGGATGTTATATCCATCCATCACACTCTTTCTTCAGATAGGGATGTAGCCCCAATTTGGGAAGAAAAGTAAGTAGAGGCTATAGCACACCTTGAGGATACCTTGGGGATTTTGGGAGAAGAGGTAGCAAAAAACTTCCATGGGATATGGCACTCTTTACCCCATGACAAGAGATCCACATTCTTCCAATTCCTTATAGGTTGAATTCTTTAGATTTCCCTTATACAAGGAAACCATGAGGGGGATGAAGACTAAATGGATTGGGTTGAAAATGAATCCCCCTCTCATGCTCCCAATTTCACCTCCAACTAATATAGACAGGGGCAAGGAAAGGGAAGAATGGGCAGAGATAGAAAGGAACAAAGGATACTATAATCAAGAGGCCATCATCAGGTATACATCTTGGGACATTAGACAAAGGTGCAGTGAGAAACAACAACAACGATTACAGAGGGCACATTTCATCCTTTTTATCGCACAAGGGTGTGAAAAACCTTCAGCTAAGGGGTAATGATGGGTCTCTATAATTCCTATCAAAAGGGCCCATCAAAGATACATTTTTTGACTATTATGTGTTGGCACCCAAAGTTTTGGGGTTAATATCATGTGTTCGCCGAAGAAAATGTGTGAGGAGTATAAGAAGTGCACATTGAATGTGCATCGGGTCGAGTTTTGGGATGCATGCCAAAAATAAAAAAAATATGCACACTGGAATCAAGAAAGGAATCATCGAAAAATCTCCTCAAATGATTACTGCCAATATTACAAGGGAACGTGGAGCATACAAAAGATGAGCTGGAAAGGTAGTTAATATTGCCCCGATTCTAGAAAGACTATGTGGAATGTAGGCAGGTAACAGAAGCGTGTGATACTTTTAGTCAGTAGAGTGAGTGGAGTAGAACCGAAAAAGACAGAGTTGCAGAGCCAAGAAGGATATAAAAGGAAGCCAGGACAACAAAGAAAGGGTTGTTGATTCATTGGGTTACTGCTAGCTATCCATTATTCAAGGGCTAGTCCAGTGGCTCGCTTTGAGCCTCTGTAGTATTGTAATATCTATGATTGTAAGTTTGATTCTATTATATGTTAAATTTCTGGAAGAATATGCATGGTGCAATGTATTGTAAATATAGCAATTATCTGAGGGAATATGAGACTTTGTTGTTGTCGAGATATGATTTTATTAATGTATGTATGTGGATGATGAAATGAGAATGATAATAAATTTGCATTGCTTCTGAACCTATGATGTGTTAATTATATGTCTGAATGAATGTGTGATGATTTTTATGTTTTTTCATTTGTTAAGTAAGATTCAATGAATGACATGAATGTAATCTCCGATGGATATTTGTATGTTTAGTCCTTCATCCCTGACATAAGACCAGATGGTCTATGTGATCCTCATAGCGTCTCGAGTGAGACCTTCTTCAGCCTTGGCTGAGGATTGATATGATGTTGCTTTGAGGTTTTTGTTGGCCAACTCTAGACGAACCCTGGGTATTAAACCCCTAGCGTTAGGAAGGATACATGCAAGCATGAAACAACTCAACACTATGTGCCTAAGAACTCACCCTTTTTACAAGGCCTAATATAAAATGTGGTTGTTTTGCAATTTATTTAATGAATGATTTTGAGTTTGATATATGATGAGTAATGCTTATGTTTTTGCCTAAGTTTCATGGTAAAATTGTGTGTGTATCCTAACCTCCACAGGTCAAACTAATCATATATGGATGGAGATCCCAACACATGGACAAAACCAAGGAATCTTGTCCCCACCTACCAATAGATTCACTGCCAAGATATTAGAGAGACATTGTATTCAAACTTAGACTTGAGGGATCGAAAAGACAACCAATGAAGACAAGTATTTTGAATAAAGGAATGTTGGGGAGCAAAGCCCCACAAATCCTCCTTGATTTAAGGATAGGGTTGAGCTTTCTAGAAGTATAAATACACCTCAAGGATTAGCCTTGAGGGGAAAAAAAAAGTTTTTGATAGAATATTGAAGTATCGTATCATGTTGTTTTACTCAGATACTTTGAAGACTTGGAGCTATGCTCCATGATGTACTTGTTGTTATTAATTAATAAATATGTTTTCTTTCTCATCTTATTATCCTTTTTTAGGTTCCTTGTGTTGCTTGGATAGGGCCCATTGAAGAAGGCTCAGGGACCCTTCTGTAATTTCATTTTTATGTTGTTGTGTGTTAGCTTCATCTTTTAGTTATTTTCAAATAGTTAATATAACCAACACAACATTTTGTTAATGATTGTACTTCAATTCTGTTTCACATGCCAAATTATGTTTATGATTGTAATCTAATTCTATTTTTGTAGATTCTATTACAGGTTTACATGAACTAATCAAGATTGTTTTTCTAGGATCAAATTTTCAATTCCATACCATTACAACATGTTTTGATCATTTCATTAGTTTTAGAAAGAGTTAATAGGCTATTTTAACCTTTCTTTATTTTCTTGCAGACTTCATGTAGAACTTTTGTTACAACATCTTTCATCATCTCATTGCAAGGATGCACTTGGTGGACTGATTATGATGTCCCTTCCCTAGTTGTAGACCAAAATCCTCCTCAATTCCTCCTCAAAATACTTAAAAACCCCCACATTTCTCATCATATGCTCCATATGCACTAACAGAGTGTGTATGCAACTCTTCATATGCTTTTTTTCTCTTCATACGCTTTTTTCTCTTCAACAACTACTGTATGCACTTTTTTGGCACAAAAATATAAAAAAATGTGAATTTTCGAGCAAGGTAAACGGGCTCTTTTGGTTCCTAACCTCCTATTTCCCATCTATAACTACTCCAACCAATTTCTTGGACTATAAATTCATTCCATGGGGTAGAGGAGAAAAATAAATCCTGGAAGAATCATTGTGCTATGCAAATTTTTGTTGAGCCTACAAGCCCCTTCCCGAGTTTTTAAGACTTCTCCCTTTATTTCTGGAAACCCTTGTTTCCAGCATTCTTTCTCACTTATCATGTTTAGAAAGAGACTCCTTCTCTTTCCCTGACTTGTTCACAGTGAGGATTCAGGAGGTGCAATACTTCCTTAGTGGCTCAAGAAGAGGAATCTGGATGTCAATTATGAGGCAATGTTGCAGTGGTATCAGGTGATATCTGTATACGTAATTTGATGTTCAGTTTTAATGTGAACTCTCTTTCTTGTCCAAATTTTATGTAATTGATTCATTGTTGTAATGTTTTTATGTATTGGATTATGTTAAAACTGACATCCTCGTCATAGGTACTAAAAGTAGTTAATAATTTGTTATTGTAACTACCTCTATCGCAACATTATCTCTTTATGAGTGTAGATTGGCGAGGAAAGCGTTGGAGTGAAGGGTTTGTGCTTAGATTCAAGAAAGAGGTATTTTTCAAATGTGGACTCCAAGTAGGTTATCTTTCTACTCTTAGGTAGTTATTTATTTATCTATTTGTAACTACCTCTGTCAGTTAGAGATTGTTCTCGGGGTACATGATCTATTGTAGTTATTAAACCAAACCTAGTTCAATTTCAGACTTTCGACCTAGGTCTTTTCAAGCCTTTCTTGAGATTGTAGGGTATATACGCTCTCTCTTTTGAGAATAGAAGAACATATATGCTCCCTATTGAATAGTAAAGTGTGTATATATGCACCTTGCTGAGGGAACATAGGCGTATTCCCCCTAAGAAGTGGTCTTAGCTTTCTTTCCAAGCTCTTTAAAGCCTATGTTTGTTGTTTGATGGGTCTCTTGGACTCTTTGGGCTCTCTATAACTTATTTTTATTCTCAAAAAGTTATTAAAGTCTTTAAATTCCAAAGAAAAAGAAAATTTGTTAATGCTTCTTTGGTTTCTTTTAAGCCTTTTTTATTTGCTTGATGGTGTGAAGGAATTTCTTTCTGGTTCTTTGTTTTCTTGATTTCCCTGGCGATCTTCCTTAGAATCTGAAGTTCTTTGTTTGAAAATTCTTGTCTTTTTTCCCTGCATTTCTATTTTAAAGCAAAGAAAAAAAAAATCCCTTATTTTTTATGTTTTATCTTTTTTTTCTTAGTATCTAGAAATGAAAAAAGAAAAGTTTGCTTTGTATATCAATCTTCTTATCTCAGTTCTTTTAGTACTTGCATAACTAAAAAAGGAAAGAAAACGCATCTCTTTACTAGCATACTTTTCTCTTTTTGTATTTGCATCAAAGGATGGTTGCATCTTTGAGGATTTAGGGCTTCTTGGTTTGCATCAGTAGTGCAGTTTGCATTTTTAAAAAGGAAAGCCTTAGTTGTGCATTTTTCAAGGAAATATTTGCATTTTCAAGATTGCATGTTTCATTGAAAAGAAAATAATTGTGTCATAAAGGTTTGAAAGCTTGCATTCAAAGTGTTCGACATAACACTCATTTTCATTGAAGAATAAGTTTAGTTTAATGTGACAATGTTCTTATAATTGTTTATTTTTTCTGCAAGACTCATTGAACATCACTAGTTTCACGTTCATTCCTTATGAGTAAAAACAGCCACTAAAATGAATGCTCAACTAAAATTAACTAGACTTTTATTTTATAGAACACCAATTGGTCTAAGGAATAGGGCCTTAGAATAAGATTGGAGAGTTAACTCTCCAAGGTCATTCAATATGAAGCATAGAATCTTGATTAACGAGCATTAAAAATAAAATATTTCATATGTGGTCGGGGAAGATCCTCTAACACGGGAGTCAAATATTAGGTTGTGTAAGGGTAAGTGAAGGAGATATCCCCTCTTCCACTTATTTAAACATCTGTGGACTATTGCATATTTGGGGGTTTATAGAGTACCACTTGGCCCCCTAAGGTGTTAATACTTTTGGGAGCTTCAGGATTTGATACCCTGCCCATACGTGTAGTTCCAACTGATGAAATTCCCCCACATGATCTAATTATGAATTGAAGCCATAGTATCCTTTCCTAGGTTCCACACAGGTGACTGCAAGGGGAAATATCGTCATACCTGAGAAAAATGTTATATCATTGCCTTGACTCTTGTGGAGGGTGTTCATCTTCTCAAGGAAACTTGCACCATAAGAGAACGTTATAGGAGGTTAGCGCATTTTTTTATCATTCCTTTGTTAGTTGGTCTCGATACTTAATCAACTCGTATCATCCCCTAGTAGGTCCCTTCCTGGCCTTTTCATTTCTTTGGAATCAGGACCTAATCCACCTAGGATGAATTTATGGAGAAGTGGTTTGTTTGCGTTGTTACCTCGGGTTTATATGGAGTGGTGTGCAATTTGTGTTTAGTCGGAAAAAGGTGTCTTTTTGTATCTATTTTGGATCTCTAATTTAATGTGATGGACCAGCCTCTTTTTTGGTCTTGAAGGATCCAAGGTCTTTCTTTGAAAAGGGTGGAGCCTCCACCACCTCCTAAAAGGCATCAATTGGATGATATTGGTTCATTTGAACCAGTTGAGCCAGATATTGCAGACTTGAAAACTTTTGTGCAAGAGGTTACTAGAGTCGAGGGTTTTGTTAGACCTTTTAACCCTCCTCTTACTAGACCTCACGATCTAGTTCTTGTGGAGATTTCTACTACTCCGAGGTCAGAATACATTTCCAATCCTTATCTTCGATGGTCCACTATGGAAAACACCAATAACGTGATAGGACCAGGGGTCCTCATACCCCCACATCGACTATTATTCGGGGAGGAGTTTCACCTCCTCATTCCACTACCCATACAACAAGTGCCACTCAAGCTTCGATAGTTGCATCTACTAGTAGTTTCTTACAATTTACAACTACTCCCACTCATCCCATGAGTGTGACACTATCGTTTCCATTTGTTTATAATGCCTTTACGTTTGGGATGTCGACTATGGGTATGCCCCATGTCTCAGCTAGTTCTAACCCTAGTTTTTGTGCAAGGAGTTATTCAACTCCTTTGTAAGGTGTCCCATGGGGCAGGGGGCATATTCCTCCATCATATCCCTCTATAGGAAGTGGGGATTTTCCTACTTCTGGAGCCATTTCTAGGGATAATCCTTTTGTTGGGTGTGGAAGTCAAATGGGCGAAGGTTTCAATCCTTTGGCATGCCTACAAGTTTGAATCATTTATCAGTATTTGGTAATTTTGGGAGTGGTGTCTTTCCCTCATTTGAGCTTTTGTTGGAGGGAAACCATTTCCAAAGCTCATCGAATCCCATGCAAGGAAATTTTCCTTTGTAAGGGATTCCAGCAGGGGATAACCCTTTCCAATATTTTGGGAACCTAGTAAGTGGAGGTTTTCCTCATATAGTCGGGAACATCATGTTTTCTATCAAAACCTTGGCCAACAAGCAAGATATTCCTAGTAACATGTTTCCAGTAACAATACAGGTTGTTCTTTTATGTGCTCCAACCAACCCAGAGGGTCCAACCCCTAAATTTGGAATTGGATGTTGCAACCTCAACTTCCCTTTATGGAAACATTAACTTTCCATATTTATCTAAATTGACAAATGATCGGGTGTGTCAATCCTAATTGGCCCCCAATTCCAAACAAACTACCCTACAACATTCCAAAGTTTGAAGGGAAATATGGTGAATATTTGGTTGATCATGTGACCACTTTTCATTTATGGTGTTCCTCTAACTCATTAATGGACGATTTTGTTTGCCTAAGACTATTTCAATGCACTCTCACCAGGGTTTCTACAAATTGGTACATTGAGTTACAAGGTTAATCTTTTTGCAATTTTCATGTTCTTTTGATGGTTTTCCTCAACCACTTCCAACTTTTTGTCTGTTACGACATTAGAACTAAATTATTGTATACCTTTAAGCAAGACAATGATACACACATCTTTGATCAAATTTAAGAATGGCAGAGAAGGAAGAGGATGATTAGGGCTATGATTCCACCTAAAATCTTGTTAGAATGGTTTTTAAATTCTTTGTTTCCATATATCTCCAAAGACATCTCCCTTTTGGGAGTAACTATGGAAGAGGAAGCCATATTTAGATCCCAACAATTATATTTGATATATTTGCAGTCTGGGATCTTGTATGAAATTTTTTCTAACGTGTTGAGATCAAATATTGATCTACAGAGATCCAAGCATGGGCCACACGTTGATGACGTTGTTAGTTCTATTAGTAACAATGTCGCAGATCTGGTCGTCAATCAAATGAAACAGATGACCATTCATCAACTTGTGGTTGGTCAAGCTCATGCTTCGACCATTCCCCCTCCCCAAACATATAATGTACATTATGTGCAGATGACTAATCCAAAGGGTATCCAACAACTCGGCGGAAAAAAGAAGAACAATAGTAAAAAGGGAGGGAATGCTAATAACACAAATAAACCCAACAACAATGTTGGTGGGGATAAAAAGGAAAAGAAGAAAGTAAAATTTCCTTTTAATTTGTGCAAGAAGGATCATTTGATGCACCAATGCACCAAAATGGAAGAAGCCCAGCGTCTGTTGGTGCAGTAGCAAGCTACGTGTTAACCAACAACCCATTTTCACAAGGACAACATATGACCTCGAGCACTTCAGATACCTTAGGAAATCCACAAGGGAGAAACCAGAGGGCACCCTTGCATGATTCTAGTTCTTCAAACATTTATATGATGGGGTCTGATGTCTATGTGTCGACTAGGGCTCGTAGCTACAACAACCCTGAGTCGACTTCAGAAGGAAAAGAATCCTTTGAACCACAAGGTCTTCTTCACATAAAAAATCATGTGGGAGACTAAATGCCTCGCATACCTAAGGGTGTGTTTAAACGGTCATTGCAAAATTCGAATTCTAGGGCTTCCCAGAACTAATCGATAGTGTAATATTTAGCCCAGGGGACATGCGCTCTGTTAGCATTATAGGCGCTCAAAAGTTGTCCGGCGCAATAGAGCACGTTTTTGTCTACAATAGGGGGTGTGGATTCTTCTAGTTCTAAGGTCATTATGTTTGAAACTTCTAACATCAAACCTCACCTTCATTCTCACATTGTGTTCTATATTCAAGTCATGTACTCCATGAATATTATCTTTAGGACGGTCGTGGATGAGGGTGCTTAAACTTGTGTAATGTCCTTGTCATGTTGGCGATCCATTAGCTCACTTGAGTTGGCTCCATCTCCAACTTTTTTGACTACATTTGATGGGAATTGTTTTATCCCGCATGGGATTATTTCCTCCTTCCCGGTCTAATTAGGAGGTAAAACCTTTTTTGTAGAAGTGGAAGTAGTCAATGCTCCCTTCGATTACAACCTATTTCTAGGTCATAGTTGGATGTATGTGATCACAATTGTTGTATCCTTAGTTTTCTGAGCAATTTTTTTCCCTCACGAAGGGAATATTATTACAATCGATCATATGTCATATACTCAGGATGATCCAACTATGTCGATGGGATCCATGGTCTTGTTGATTGGTAAATATTAGACGACCACTGAGAGTATAGGTGTCGGGATGTATCCTTCATTGATGGGAATGTTTAACTTCCCAACATCGATCTCTTATATTAACAGTGTTCCATCTTGCTCTAACCAACCGATCTATTCAGTTCCCACGTCCCAAGTGTGTTATTTTCGAATGCCATAGTTTGAGGACCTATGGATTTTACCCTCTCCATCTGCTTTGGTGGAGAGAATGGAGCATGTGGGAATGGCTATGCCTCTATTTGTAGTAGATATTTCTTACCACGTTGTACAAAGTTCCATTGTAGACACTAATCCTACTCTTTCTTGGACAGAGGAGTTGGATGATCTTATGGTTCACTTATGGGCTGTGAACTCTTATAATTCTATCGATTGTTTAGATACAATTTTTCCTTTTCACGAAGCTATCTTGGATGTGATGATTGGGCCCGAACGGCCTTGGGAGAACATGCACCATCAGTCCTACTTCCTTCCAAAACTTAGTAGAGTTGACAGTGGAGAGTTCAGATTGATCGTGTCTGGATACCAAGATCAACCTGTCAATTCCTTGGTAGCACAGTCTGTGTATGCCAAGTGTAACATGGTGAATATTTCGGAAACAATTCCAATCAATATCTCTAGAAACCTCGACATTGTGGAAAATATTTTAATTGGAGCGGGTTGTTATCTGGATGAAGCTCACACTTATACAATCATTTTTAAGGAGTTTCACAACATGTTTTCCTAAACATACGAAGAGATGCTAGGTATTAACCTCTGAATTGTTGAACATGAAATCAAAACGTATGAAAATGTGAAAGTGGTTCGACAATATCTTAGATTTGTTAACCCAAGGAAAGCAGCAGCAATAAAGGGAGAGGTAGATAAACTCCTTAAAGTGGGTTTTATCTATCTAGTTTTCCTTATTGAATGGGTATCCAACCCAATTCTTGTGGATAAGAAGCAGGGGACTATCTGAGTCTATGTGGATTTTTGTGATTTGAACAAAGCTTGTCCAAAGGACAAATTCCCCACACAATTCATAGATAATATTATTGATGAGTGTGCTAAGAGAAACATATTTTCATTTATGGATGGATTATCTAGCTACAATTAGATCCAAACATGTCCCAAGGATCAACATAAGACAAAATTTATATGTCCTTAGGGTACTTTCTCCTATTGGAAAATTCCTTTTGGCCTTAAAAATGTTGGAGCCACTTTCTAGCAGTCCATCTCATTCACTTTCCATGACTTCAAGCACATTGTTGAAGTGTATCTAGATGATCTAGTTTCTCTCTATCATAAGAGAGTGGATCATCATGTCCATTTGTGTATGGTGTTTGAGTGATGTCAGTATTATCGGATTCATTTGAATCCTCACAAGTGCATCTTTTGTGTCATCTCAAGGTGTCTCCTTAGTTTTGTAGTGTCAAACAAAGGGATCATGGTCAATCCATTGAAGGTTGAGGCAATAGTTAAATTTCCTCCCCCAATACTATTCGTCAACTTCAAATTTTGCAAGGGAAAGAAAATTTCCTTCGACGTTTTATAGAAAACTATGCCAAAATCACCAAGGGTTTCATGCACTTGTTGAAAAAGGGGTTCCCATTTGTTTGGGATGACTTCATACCATGATCTTTGATGCATTGAATAAGGTGCTTACGTCTGCCCTTATGCTTAGTCCTCTAGACTATAGAAGAGATTTATTGTTGTATCTTGTAGCATCGAAATCGATTGTCAGCATGGTCTTAGTTCAAAAAGATAATACGATGCAAGAGCATGTCATATACTATCTTAGTCATATATTAATAGGTCCTTAACTTAACTATTCACACGTTGAGAAGTTGGCTTTGGTGATTGTTCACACCATCTAGACACTTTAACATTATATTTTTCTTCTCAAAACCATTGTAATAGCTGACGTTAATCCATTCAATATGTCTTGACTCGATGGATTGTTGGGGGGAAGTATAATAAGTGGATTGTCATATTATAAGAATTTGATATGGAATTTCTATTAGCTAAGTCCAAAAAGTCTTTAGTTTTCGTGGAGTTGATGTCAGAATTTCCCAAGGAAGATAAGGATGATTTTGTGACTGACTCATTCCCGGACAAGCATAATTTTCATATTTCTTCTTCTAACCCTTGGTATGGGGATATACTTGTATATCTTTAGACTCTTAATTTCTCTCCAAATCATTCATGAGATGCACAATGACATATTCACCACTAGGTGAAGAATTACCTTATCATGAGTTACACTTTGTATCATCATGGGGTGGATTTGATTCTTCATCATTGTTTGACTCGTGAAGAAGCTCATAATATGCTTAATGATTGTCACAATGGAGCATGTGGCATTCATCTTTCTGGGTTGGAAACAACCCAAAACATATTTCCCACTAGATAATTTTGGCCCACGATCTTTAAAGATTGCATTGAGGTGATTAAAAAGTGACATCCTTATCAAATGTTTACTATAAAAATGTGTGTGCACCCTACTTCATTGTTTCCTGTCATCACCGCCGTCCCCTTCACCAAGTGGGGGGTGGATTTTACGACATGCCACGAAGTGGGCAAAGGCCATGTCTACATTTTCTGATGACGATGAGATAGCTGCACTTTTTACATTCAATCAAGTTATAACTAGGTTCAGAGTCCCAAGAGAAATTTTCACCAACCATGATAGTCACTTTCAAAACATGATGATGTCAAAGTTAGCCATGAATTTTGGATTCAAGCAGGAGCATTCATTGCCTTACTATCCTCAAGTGAATGGTCAAGTAGAGGTCATTAATATGTCTCTCAAGACCATCCTCCAACGAACAGTTAATGTGAGAAAATAAAATTGGCATTTGATGCTCTATCCGATGTTATGGGCATATATAAACTCAATGAAAACTATCATAGGGTTTTCACCCTTTCAACTCATTCACGATGTGGAATCATTTATTCTTGTTGAATTTTAAATCCCCTCGCTAAATACAGTTGTTGAGCTCCTTCCATACACTTCGGATTTAGAAGAACACCTTATTCACCCAGAACATCTTGATGAGTAGCGTCAAGATACTTCTATAATGAATGAGGTGCATAAAATGCATGTCAAAGTTCAATACAACAAGTTTGTCCACCCTTGGATCTTTTCTAAAGGTGATCTCGTCTTGGTTTGTGACTAGGATAAATATATTCTAGGATCGGGTAAGTTTAATATGATGTGGCAGGAGCCTTACATCGTGAGGTGTGTACTGAAAAAAGGTGCTTACGAACTCGTAGATTATGAGGGGAATTTGTTGGTTGAACCCATGAATGGGATCTACCTCAATAGGTACTATGCCTTAGTAGCAATGTCTGGGCATTTACCCTTTTGTAATTGTTGTATATTAATCGTATTTAGGACTAGTTATTTTTCGTTTCCTCGGTCTTTTGCTTATTTTTGTTCTACTTGGTTTACATATGTCAATGGAATTGATGGTCTTTATAGGATTCACGAATGGTGCTAGTTGTCACACTCAAAATATCACTTTTTTCGCTTGGGTAATTTGTTCACCCATGGG